>JARYGA010034203.1:0-38169 GCA_030545235.1 Helianthus tuberosus | reverse complement strand
AAATCTACCGACACATCCACGGTGAGATCGTTTAACACATTTAAACTTTCCAATTCTTTAGCGTACTGTAACTGTCTTCTGATGTACTATCATTTCCTCTTTTTACGCAAAAACTCAATTTTTGAATTTTATCATGTTTTTTACTTTTTCAAATTTTTAAATGTTTTTTGTAATTTCTAACAATATTACTCCCCCTAAAATGCAAAATCATATAAAGAAAATTTGACAACCAACATTGATAGCTTTGTCTCTTCATCCATTTTCTGCTAAAAGTGCTCAGATTTGCAGAAAATATAACATACCCCCATGTTTTACAACACATTGATTTTCGACAGTTTAAAAACCGTTTTTCAATCTGGTGAAAGTAATCATGTTTGTTCAGCCGTGAGGGTTTCGGCATATTCAATCAACACATATTTTTGTATTTTTGAATATTTGACAAAAATTAAAAACAAACATATTTTTGGTTTTACAAATTTTTCAATTTTTAGGGTTTTTGAAATATAGTTTATTTATTTACAGAAAACATATACACTTCCTGTTTCAACCAACACAGGATCTAGCAGCCTCCTCTCCTCGTAGTGCCAGGCTGCTCCAACCTCCATTCTTACAATCTTCGAATTTGTTGAGCACCTGCACAAACAAACTACTCAATTACTTGAACAATTTAGCCCAGGTCTGTTGAACCTTAGGCATTTCAACACAACAATGTTCATTCAATGCTGGAAATTCTTTGTCATTTTTCACAAAAACTTTCTCAACTTTAATTTCAACTTTCTCATCTTTTACCAAATCAACATGTTTCTTAACACTCCATGTTTGACCTTTTGGTGTTCCTCGTTTGTAAAAATGTGAAACTTTTTGAACATTTTGATTTTGAACAACAACTCTTGGTTTCCAAAACTCTTGAGGTTTTGTCATATCAACATTTGTCTTCCAACTTTGTGTTGTTCTAAATCTGAGTGTGTGAGAATTCCAGATCTGTCTAGAATTGAACTTATTCGGGTCTAATTTCCAGTTTTGATTCGAAGCAAACTTGTTTTTGTTGTACCTCCAAGTTTGTTTTGAGTCAAATCTGGTTGACCTTTGTCTCACATTTTCAAATTTTTGTTTCTCAGCATCAATCTTCTTTTGATCAACATCCACAGGTTTTAGATTAGGACACTTGCGTGCAAGGTGTCCTTTTTGATCACATTTGAAACATGTTCTCATGGACACATCTTTAACCTGTGGTTGTTGCTTTTTCTTTTGAGCAAAGAATTCATCATTAGACTGTCTCATTTTGAGTTCTTTTTCTTTTTCTAAACTGCCTCCTTGAACAAAACTCATTTTTGCTTGAAAATTTGGCGTCTCATTTTTGTTACGATTTTGTTTCTTCTTATAACCCAAACCAGCCTTCATGTTCTTCTTTTTGAAACCAGGTTTGTTATACGAACCTTTACGACTCTTACCAACAAACATTGAAATCTCAGACTTCTCAATCTCAACCATTTTGAAAACTTTATCAACCTTTTCTGAAATCACATTCTGAATCGGGAAAACAACATCTAAGAACAATTTTTCCGATCCAATCATGGTATAAACCAATCCTTTTGAATCATCATTCAAACTTTCCTCGGATTTTGTATTTTTCAGATAACCATCATGAAGATTTCCTTCATCTTCATCCTGTGATTCAGATTTACCTGTATCAACTGACTCTTCTTTCAACACACTTTCAACGACTTTACCTACCACCTCTGAATCATGAGAATCATCAGATTTGGAATAGGTTATGTCAATGTTGTCTGGCAATTGATCTACCATGTTGAAAGCTTTTTCGATCTTTTCCTCATCATAAAATGCAAATTTTCCCGGTGGTGGAACTTGATGAAACTCTGAGCCAGTGCCTTTCTTGTTCTGCTCAGACTCACCATCACCCGGTTTTATATTAAAAATTCGTTCAAGCACATATGACGACACATGGTAACTCTTTAACTTGTTGTTATCCTGTTCTAAATCAGCAATCTGTCGCTTTAACTTAGCAACATCCTCAATATAGGAATTAACAACATCTTGTTTTATAGCATACATTCGTTTAAGCTCTTTAGTTGTTTCAGAAAGGTTATTCATTCTTGTTTGAGCATATTTCATTTCATCTTTCACTTTCTCATATGACTCTTTTGTAACGTGATATGATAATTTCATTGAATCATATTCCTTTTTCATTTCTTGACAAGCAATTCCTTTTTGTTCACATTCATTTGTCATTTTCAAAACATTTTCTTTCAAAACTTCATTTTCTTTCTCTAATTTGTTACATTTTTCTGAATGTTTTTCATCATTTTCTATAAAAACCTTTTCTTTTTCTAGCATCTTTTTGCATTTTTCTTTGAAAATGTTTTCTATTTTTGTGAACTCAAGATCTCTGGTTCTAAATTGCTCATCTTTTTCAGTACAAGCTCTGCACGATTCCATGCATTTCTTGCACTGATCAATCTGTTTCAAGTTTTTAGAATCAGAATTTACCTCAGTGATTGGCACTTCGGTGTTTTCAGCAACCTCTGTCTGCTCATCAACATCCTGCTTTTCTTCAACACCGACCTCATCACCAGCATTATCAGCTTCCTCATTCTCATTCTTTTCTTCTATCTGCTGTTCTTCAGTAACCGCTTTCTCAACCTCTTCATTCACAACAACTTCTTCACTTTTGATTTCCTTCACAGCTTCAACTTCAACAGTTTCTGTTTTAACTTCTTCAGCATCTTTCTTCAGATCATTCACCATTTCTTCAACACTCTTCTTCATTCTTTCTTCATCCCTTTTTCTCAGACACGATAACATGGCATATCTGATCTCTTTTTCATACCTCTTAACGTATGTGTCATCTTTCATCACATTTCTATAGTATTCAGCTCTCAACGGGACTTTGAGAAGAACATCATCGAAGATTATGTCTTTCTTGGGAACAACCGGTTCTCCTTCTCTGTTATAATAACATTCTCTCTTTTTATCCCATCTTTTGCTACCGACAGCCATCTCATACTCCTCCTGCATGTCATCCATTCTGTTGTAGACCACGTTTCTTTCTCTGTAGGTCTTCTCACTCAAGATCTCTTCTCGAGTTTTCTCTTTGATCTCAACTTTTTCTTCACGGATTTCAGCAATGTCTTTGTCTTTGTTTTCATCTTGAATCTCGGTAACAAAAACAAACTTTCTTTCTTCTGTCATAGCTCTTCCTTTAGCTGTTTTACGAACATTCTCTAAACAATCTTCTTCTGGACAAACAGTGCTCCAGTCAAATCCTTCATCGGGATAGATTACTGCATATGCTCTTGACTTTTCTTTCGGTTTATCTTCAATCAACTTTGGCTCTTCTCTGCTTCGATGGTAGATCGCCTTTCGATAATAGTCATCGTTGAAAGGACGTTCATTTCCTTCAGCACTTTCAGAGTTTCTGCATTCTCTTTTGAAATGACCCTTTTGCCTACATCTGAAGCATGTCACTTTGGATTTGTCAAATCCAAGCTTTGTTGAAGCACCTCCAAGCGATTGTTTCCCGGTAATCTCCATATACCTCTGAGCTCTTCGAATACAACTAGCTAAACACCAACGGATGTCAATGAGCTCCATCTCTTCCGGATCAATCTGGTCGTAATCTTCTTTGGTCAATTCAGAATTTCCAATTTTACCAGCTACAAGACCTTCATATGACTCCAGAACAGATGCAAGGAAACTCATTTGCTGCTTCGCTGCATTTATGCTCATTGCAGGAGAATTCTTCAGTTTAAGAGCAATGTTGCATAGAATTTCTTCAGAATCATCAGAATTTGTCTTTGAAGATGAATGATATCCAGAATGATGACTTGTTGACATTGTTGGTGGTTCTTTAATCTTTTCACCACTAAATGCTGTTTTTGGTGAACCAACGCCTTTATCAGAAAGCACACTGCTTTTGTAGTACAAGCCAACGTTCTGTTGATGTGAAGAATCAGTCATCTTGTTTTGCTTCTGCAACTCCAAATCATGACTTTCAATCTTTTCAAACAAAGCATCAAGAGCAATATTGTCATATGAGGCATCATTTTTTAAGATAAAAACAAATGTTTGCCACTGATCAGCTCGTGGTAACGCTTCAATGACTTTATCAATAAGTTCCTCTCTTGATTTATTTATCTCTAATCTCTCCAATTCAATTTTAAGATGACAGAATCTCTCAATCATTTGTCTCACTGTCTCTCCTTTAATATTATCAAACAGATCAAATTCTTTCTTTAATAAAGCGATTTTGTTCTTTTTAATCTGTTTACCCCCCTCAGCTTTAATTCGTAAAGCTTCCCAAACAGATTTAGATCACCCGTCATGAGTTAGTAAAGCAAAAATATCATTTCTGATTGCCGACTAGATCAATGCTATCATTCTCTGTTCAGCTCCGTATTCAGCTTTATCTTCTCTGGAAAACTTCTTGAATACAAGATCTTCGCCTTTCTCATCTTTTGGTTTTTCATATCCATACTCCAGGCAGAACCAGCTTTCATGGGCATATGCTTTCGCCCAGTTGATGAAACGTTCTTTCCACCAGGTATAATCTTCAATGCTTTCCAGAGTTGGTGGCTTTGAGTGAGTTCCGTAAAAGTTATCGTGCTTGATGTTCTCATTAAGCACCTTAGTGATGGTTTTCGGTGTAACATTTGCAACCTCGGACGATTCGGTTGTAAACGCGTTGAAAAACGTGTTGTAAAATTCCTCAGCCATGATGCAAACCTGACAGACAAACAAACAACAATTAGTTTAAAAATTTATTGATTAACAAAATAAAACTGGTACTCGAACTGATGATTATTTTGTGCAAACTGAAGATAGACAGACTATGCCGACTGAAGATTGACACACTCTGTAGACTGCTTTGACCCTTTGAAACCTTTGAACTCCAAACCTTACAAACTTGACTTTATCACACGATTTATCCACACAAAACGATCTGACTGTTCAAACTATCTTGATCAATCAGTGCGGACTAGGATTGTCTTTTGTGAGAACTGACTGTAACCAAAAATCAAACCACGCGACCTCTAAACTCACAATTTCACATGCACATCTTATAAAAAGTGAGCTATAATTGGACTGACAACTATTAAACAATCACATGGACAGATGACTATCACGTGGCTGACACCTCTCTTGAAGTTGATGTTTTCACTTTTAACTGTGCATGAACTTTAATTGGACCAAAACCTTTAGATTCACGTGATATGCACTGATGTATACTGAAACAACACTCAAGCAGAATACCACATCAATTTCAATGACTTGGGAATACAACAAACAAAACTCGAACTTGTGTAAATGGCAGAGAACTTTGATTACCACTCAAATATCATTGGACCTCAAAATATGTATCTTATCTTATAGAATATGATGACACTCCAAATTCACATGCAATTCTGAATCACTTAATCCAAATGATGCAATCGAAACCAGCTAACACACTAGAACTGACAACATCACATTTAATGATCACATGCAAACTGACACAAGAGCGAAACCAGGATGATCACAAAAGCTAAACTTCTAAGTGTCACAATAAGCGAGACCCTAATTGTCACAAAAGCGGAACCACTGAAGTGTCACAAGAGCGGAATCAAGCTGTTCAAAAGAGCGAAATCACACTTGTACAAATGAGCGAAACCTGCTGATGTCACTTTTTGCACGAGTCCGTAAAAGCGAAATCACTATTTTGACAAGTTTTACTTTGAATTAACTGTTGAAACTTTCACGGATTTGTTAGACACTAATTTTGAGCAAGATGTATAAAAATCAGACCAATCCGATCATTTTTCCTCGATCAAATTGCAAACATCAGTGAAGAAAGGGTAGAAAATTAGAAATTTACGGCTGAAATCGTATAGAACTCTTCTTTCCTAGCTCTGATACCACTTGTTGGATCGTTGTTTGACCCAATTGAGTCGATTCGAAGAGTTTAAGTCCGGTTCAAAGGCGGAATCAGAGAAACGGACACAAACATAGCTTGATAATCTAATATCTGTCTCTTATATTTCGTTTAACATTGTTTACAACCTGACAGAAAACCGGCAGCACTTTGTTACGGTATACAAGGTCTTACTACTGGTTTCGCTTATGAGAACCCCTATATATATAAGCTGTCACACCCCCAAATTCCACATGCGGAGCACCGTCCGCTTGAGGGCGTGACCGACCAGGATCCAGCCACCAATTATACTGAGCATTGGATAATAGTAAGGATGATCACCAACCATAATGGTTAGTAAACACCATAGTTTAAAGTTCAAATGTTTAGGTTCAAATAATAGTTAAGTAAGTAGCGGAAGCATAGGCAAATAGTTTAAACAAAGTTCATAGTCCAAGTTATTTAGAACCCAACACGCGGGTTTAGACGACCACTACACTTCCCAAGCAGCAGCTCCTCAGTCACTGGTTGCCTGCAAAGCATGCAGTAAGGGGTCAACAATAATGCTGAGTGAGTTCACTAGTTGTCCAGTTTTAATTACCAAAAACTTGTTTCGCCAGTTAATTTATCCGTTTATACATGCCATGGGGAGCTACCCCAAAAGTTAGCAACTAAACTGTTTTTCCAATACCGAACACTAGGTGACCGTTGCGTATCCGCAAGAAAGTGCCCCGATGTCAATGTTCTATCATCATTGACGGTTGCCTGAGTACATTAGTTCACGACCGATCCCATACCTTGGCACGGTGTGAGGTTGGTAAGACCTAAATAGCGCTATCAACTAATAACCCGTTCGCCTGGCCCCGGCGACTAATCGGTATTAAGTAGTAGGGACTTTAAGTGATAGAGTTTCGTTTAGTGCCGTTTGTTGCAATCCGTATAAACAGTAATTAACTAAAAGGTTCCCAATAACAAGGGAGGGAAAGTAAGTTTGTTCCCAGTAACTAGGGAAGGAATGTAGATGGTATCCCCTTTACAAGGGGATAGGGTTGTTTTAGTCTCGTGTCCCAAACCACCGGGACGCATGCTTTTAAGTTGTGAACTCACCTTGGGTTGCTCGGTAGATTATTTTACCCGGTCAAGTATGTTGGTCACCACGCCCTAGCATGGTTACCAAGTATGGGTCAAGTTGGGTACAAATAAACACACAGCGAACATGTACGGCAAACACATATAGCAAAACACGTATAACATGCGGAACGACAAACAGTGGGGTTATTGGGCCAGCCCTAAACATACAATCAGCAGTAACAACATGTAGCCCAGTCAACAGAAAGCCCCAACAGTCAAAGCCCAATAACAACAAAGTAGCCCAGTCGAGACAAGGGTGGTTGCGACTCGCAACCGAGGTTACGACTCGCAACCGAGGTCTCGGTTCATCACGTTTTGGTTACGAGTCGCAACCAGAGGTTACGACTCGCAACTAGCGGTTCCGACTTAGCAGCAGTGGTTACGACTCGCAACCGGATTCGATACGCGTTGATTGCGACTCGCAACCGGGAGATCTCGACAAGACTTGATGTGGTCTCGAGTCGCAACCGAGGGTTCCGACTCGCAACCGCCGTTGCGTGCACCTGAATCCTTCTAGAACCTGTGCAGTGTACTATCCAATGGTATTGCATTTTCATGTAATTTGTGTACTATATCCACTAACATGTTTTCTTGTCCATAATGTGTCTAATTTGGATCAAACAAAGCATATTCAAAACATTTGAGTGACATTCATGCTGTTCATAACATTCAAATAGCATTCAAGCAACTTATTTAGGAACACTCAAACCTCATTCCTCAATAAACAATCCAAAATTCATGTATAAACCCTCTAACCAAACCCTTAATGTCATCCGGATAACAACAACCATTCAACCTAAACTAACATATCATGATCCAAAACATAACACAATCATCGACCTAACCAAGCATCTAACCAAGCATTATAACAACCGGAAAGCACAACAATCATCAACTAAATAACCAACAATCATGCAAACATTTCAAGGCACTTTATCAACATTGTGCAACAAACACCTAGTGAACATAATAACACTAACCGATAGAGATACAAGGTGTGTGGGTATGATGGATCGACGAGTGGGCTTCCGGTTGGTGCTCCCGAGCTAGAGCCGAGGTGTTCTTGTTGTTGGTTGATCCGAGAGCTTGGTTCCGAGTAGGAGGAAGAAGGTGATGGTGGATGTTGGTGTTTGTAAGGGTTTTGGAGAAGAATGATGAGGGTGAGTGAGATGAGTGTAGTAAAAGAGGCAAAAGGGGTGTGAGGGTTGGGTTATATAGTGTTCCGGGTGGGCTTAAGGGGGTCTCCGGCTGGGCTAAGGTTACGGCCCAACCGGCCCAAGTCGGTTCTTGTTTACTCACTCGAGACCGAGTGGTCTCGAGTCGGGTTCGGTTCGAGTCACACACATATATATATATATATATATATAATACATATTTGTTACATACACGTTATTGACATAAAGCGCATAGAATTAACAACTTCCATTTAATAATAAAATACATATACGCTAAGTGATTACAAGGTGTTCGCTCGGGAAAACCTAGAATGTCACATTATCCCCAAGTTTTAAGAACTTTCGTCCCGAAAGTTAAAGCAGTCACTGTCAAGCTAGTGTAAGTGAGAACGTTTCAACGGGGTGTCACATCATCCCCCCGTTAATTTGGAATTTCGTCCCGAAATTCAGTCGTAGCTTCAGTGCTGGGGGTTTCATTTGGGAACAGTTGGGGATACTTGCGCTTCATCTGGTCTTCCCGCTCCCAGGTAAACTCTGGGCCACGGCGTGAGTTCCAACGAACTCGCACGAGGGGTATCTGGCTACGTTTGAGGGTTTTGATCTCACGATCCGTGATCTCAACCGGTTCCTCAGTAAAGTGTAGCTGTTCATCAATAGTAAGTTCCTTGTAAGGAATGACGAGTGTCTCATCTGATAGACACTTCTTCAGATTAGACACGTGGAAGACATTGTGCACAGCACTCAGTTCTTCAGGCAGATTCAATCTGTAAGCGGCCGTGCCGATCTTTTCGGTAACTTCAAAGGGTCCGACATATCTTGGATTAAGCTTGCCCCGTTTTCCAAAACGGACCACACCCTTCCAGGGTGAGACCTTAAGTAGAGCCCGTTCACCAACCTGGAACTCTTGCGGTTTCCTATCTTTATCAGCGTAGTACTTTTGACGGTCACGAGCTGCCGCCATGCGTTGCCTAATCTGGGCAATCTTTTCTGTGGTGTCGACTACATGTTCCGGGCCTGTGATCTGGCTGTCACCAACCTCAGCCCAGCAGAGAGGCGATCGGCATTTACGGCCGTACAATGCCTCAAAGGGTGCTGCCTGAATGCTGGTGTGGTAGCTGTTGTTGTAGGAGAATTCTACTAACGGTAGGTGCTTCTCCCAATTCTTGCCAAAATCGATCACACATGCCCTGAGCATGTCTTCGAGGGTTTGGATGGTGCGTTCAGACTGCCCATCTGTTTGCGGGTGATAAGCGGTGCTCATGTCTAAACGTGAGCCAAAAGATTTGTGCATGGCTTGCCACAACTCAGAAGTAAAACGCGCGTCTCGATCAGAAATAATAGAGGTAGGCACTCCGTGCTTCGAGACCACCTCTTTTAAGTATACCTCTGCTAGGGTAGAGAACTTGTCTGTTTCTTTAATAGCTAAGAAGTGTGCAGACTTAGTTAAGCGGTCCACTATTACCCAAATGGTGTCATTTCCGCGCTGAGACCTAGGCAGGCCAGTAACAAAATCCATGGAAATCTGCTCCCATTTCCATTGCGGGATCTCTGGCTGTTGGAGTAGGCCTGATGGTTTCTGATACTCAGCCTTGACCCTTGCACAAGTTAAACATTTTCTGACATACGTTGCTATGTGGGCTTTCATGCCAGGCCACCAATAGGTAGCCCTCAAGTCGTGGTACATCTTATCTGAACCCGGATGTACTGAGTAACGGGACTTGTGGGCTTCATCCCTCACAAGGTCACGTAAATCTCCATAAAGCGGAACCCATATGCGTCCGGCTACGTAGTAAGCACCGTCTTCTTTTTGTTCCATTCGTTGTCTCGATCCCCGCAGGGACTCAGCCCTGATGTTTTCGGCTTTCAAAGCTTCAACCTGAGCATTTCGAATCTGATTAGGGAGGTTCGAGTGGATAGTGAGCTGTAAAGCACGAACACGCTTGGGTTTGGTCTCCTTTCTGCTGAGGGCATCGGCTACCACATTAGCCTTGCCTGGGTGATATTTGATTGCACACTCGTAGTCGTTTAGGAGTTCGACCCATCGGCGTTGCCGCATATTCAACTCCTTTTGTCCCATTATGTGCTGGAGACTCTTGTGATCAGTGTAAATCGTGCACTTGGTGCCGTACAAGTAGTGTCTCCAAAGCTTGAGCGCGAAGACCACAGCTCCGAATTCTAAGTCATGCGTCGTATAGTTCCGTTCGTGGACCTTGAGTTGTCGCGAGGCGTAAGCGATAACTTTCTCGCGTTGCATCAATACGCAGCCAAGTCCTTGAATAGAAGCGTCGCAGTAAACGACAAAGTCGTCGGTACCTTCAGGTAAGGAAAGAATAGGAGCACTACAAAGGTTCCTCTTTAGTTCCTGGAAGGCAGATTCCTGAGCACCACTCCATTTGTAAGCAACACCCTTCTGAGTGAGTGTCGTAAGTGGTTGGGCGATCTTAGAGAATCCCTTGATAAATCTTCGATAGTATCCTGCCAATCCCAAGAATTGGCGAACTTCGGTCGGAGTCTTGGGCACGGGCCAATTCTTAATAGACTCAATCTTAGCGGGGTCAACATGAATCCCTTCCTGATTGACGATGTGTCCAAGGAAATGGACTTCTCTAAGCCAGAAATCACATTTCGAGAATTTGGCGTACAGTTGCTCATTGCGAAGAAGTTCGAGAATAAGACGTAGGTGTTGTTCATGCTCCTCCTGGCTCTTTGAGTAGATTAGGATGTCGTCAATGAATACGATTACGAACTTATCGAGGTAGGGTTTGCATACTCGGTTCATGAGGTCCATGAAGATTGCAGGTGCGTTGGTCATTCCGAAAGGCATAACGAGGAATTCGTAGTGACCATAGCGGGTTCTGAAAGCGGTCTTAGAGATGTCCTCATCGCGGACTCTCAGCTGGTGATAACCCGATCGCAGATCGATCTTGGAATAATAGCTCGACCCTTGCAGCTGGTCGAACAGGTCGTCGATACGGGGAAGTGGATAACGATTCTTGATGGTAACCTTGTTAAGTTCGCGGTAGTCAATGCACATTCGGAAGGAGCCATCTTTCTTTTTGACGAAGAGCACTGGGGCTCCCCAGGGTGATGAACTAGGACGGATAAAACCTTTGTCCAAAAGTTCTTGTAGCTGAGTAGAAAGCTCCTTGAGCTCTGCGGGGGCTAATCGATAAGGCGCACGAGCTATAGGTGCTGCTCCGGGAGCTAGCTCGATTTGAAATTCGACCTGACGGTGAGGAGGGAGTCCAGGTAGTTCCTCCGGGAATACCTCGGGATAGTCGCGTACAACGGGAAAATCTTCAATCCTGTTTTCCCTTTTCTGTGTGTCGGTAATGAGTGCTAAGATAGCGGTGTGCCCCCTTCGTAAGTACTTCTGGGCCTTTAAGAATGAAATGATGCCTGTGACTTCACCGCTCTTGTCGCCTTGAACTATAAGAGGTTTGCCAGGGGGACGAGGAATGCGAATAGCTTTCTCTTGGCAGAGGATTTCCGCTCGATGTTTGGATAACCAATCCATACCAATAATGACGTCGAAGCTTCCAAGAACGATGGGGAAAAGATCAATACGGAAGGTCTGACCAGACAACTCTAATTTGCAATTACGAATTATGTGTGAGGCCTCGAGGTTTCTACCATTAGCTATTTCAACGGTGTGCTTAGAGCTCAGCGGCGTAAGAGTGAGCTTAAGTTTCTTACTAATACGTAGGGATACATAACTAGCATCTGCTCCGGAATCAAATAGCATGGAAACATAACGATCATTAAGTAGGAACTTACCCGCTACAACGTTGGGGTCATTCCTTGCTTCTCCAGCTCCAATCACAAAAGCTTTTCCTCTAGCACCATTTCCAGCATTGTTGTTATTGTTCCCAGCACCCTGATTGTTGTTGTTTTGATTCAGTTCAGGGCAATCCTTTCGCATGTGCCCCATCGCTCCACACTTGAAGCACCCACGGTTGTTTCCTTGTTGCTGCTGTTGCTGATTCTGCCTAGTTGGGAACTGGCTTCGGCAGTCTTTGGCTTCGTGCCCCATCTTGTTGCATCGCTGGCACTGACCTTTTCCACATGGCCCACTGTGATGTCGGTTACATTTGTTACACTTAGGGTGGTTTCCCCGATAGCCACCCTGTTGCTGAGGGCCCTTGTTGCTTTCAGTCTTCCTTTGTTGAACTGGGGCCTGGGTGGGGTTAGCATCCTTTCCCTGACTTCCATCCCACTTTCGCTTGTTATCGCCAGAAGTTCCAGCAGTAGCACCGATCCTCGGGGGCAGCTTGCCCTCTTCCACAGCCTGATTGGTGAGTTTGTGAGCAAGACGAACCACAGGCTGTATGGTATTGAGGTTGGCTGAGGTCACATGACTTCTGATTTCTGGGACCAAGCCCTTGATGTACAATTCAATTCTTCGGTACATAGGTCGGGACATGTTTGGGCAAAGTGCAGCATAGTCGTTGGACTGCTTGGTGTAGGTTTCAATCTCTGATCCAACCATCTTGAGCGCATAGTACTCGTTCTCGAGTTTGTGGATGTCATCCCTGTGACAGTACTCCTCTTTGATCATGTCCTTGAAATCTTCCCATGCAGTAGCATTAGCAGTTTCCAGACCAAGCATCTGAATCTGTGCTTTCCACCACGAAAGTGCGTTTCCTTCAAGCGTACCAGTTGCGTACTTAACCCAGTTAGCAGGGGGACACTCGCAGACAGCAAAGACAGCTTCGGCCTTTTCAATCCAATGCAGAAGGCCTATGGCACCCTCAGTGCCGTTGAAAGGGAGGGGCTTGCCATCCATGAAGGTTTTGAAAGTACAAACACGTGGTTGCGCAGGCGCAGGCTGACCTGTTGTGAGAAGTGAAGCGAATAGGTTTAGAGGTGAAAAGACGATGTGGGGGTAGGATCTAAACATCCTATAACAACGAGTTTACCTCCAGGGTGAGCTGCGAATGCTGCAGCCACCGTGTTGAGCAAGTTAGCGAATTGAGCCTGAGTCATGTTAACGCTTCCTCTTCCGCGTCCACTCATTGTCTTCATAACCAGAAAACACAGTATGAGTGTGATGTCGTAACGTAGCGAGAATAAGATAGAAGAGGGAGGTGTATCTATCTAATCAGGTACACTAGTATGTATAGTAGAGCAGTCAATATAAGATAAACAAGCAAGTAGACACAAGACCGAGCTATGAGGTCTAGCATGTCGAGTCTTGCCCTTGGAGTGTAGTGTCGTCACGAGTCACGGGTTATAGTCTGGTTTTTCTCAAAAAGACCTTTCTTTTTAAAACCAAGTTCACTATAACCAATGGCTCTGATACCAATCTGTCACACCCCCAAATTCCACATGCGGAGCACCGTCCGCTTGAGGGCGTGACCGACCAGGATCCAGCCACCAATTATACTGAGCATTGGATAATAGTAAGGATGATCACCAACCATAATGGTTAGTAAACACCATAGTTTAAAGTTCAAATGTTTAGGTTCAAATAACAGTTAAGTAAGTAGCGGAAGCATAGGCAAATAGTTTAAACAAAGTTCATAGTCCAAGTTATTTAGAACCCAACACGCGGGTTTAGACGACCACTACACTTCCCAAGCAGCAGCTCCTCAGTCACTGGTTGCCTGCAAAGCATGCAGTAAGGGGTCAACAATAATGCTGAGTGAGTTCACTAGTTGTCCAGTTTTAATTACCAAAAACTTGTTTCGCCAGTTAATTTATCCGTTTATACATGCCATGGGGAGCTACCCCAAAAGTTAGCAACTAAACTGTTTTTCCAATACCGAACACTAGGTGACCGTTGCGTATCCGCAAGAAAGTGCCCCGATGTCAATGTTCTATCATCATTGACGGTTGCCTGAGTACATTAGTTCACGACCGATCCCATACCTTGGCACGGTGTGAGGTTGGTAAGACCTAAATAGCGCTATCAACTAATAACCCGTTCGCCTGGCCCCGGCGACTAATCGGTATTAAGTAGTAGGGACTTTAAGTGATAGAGTTTCGTTTAGTGCCGTTTGTTGCAATCCGTATAAACAGTAATTAACTAAAAGGTTCCCAATAACAAGGGAGGGAAAGTAAGTTTGTTCCCAGTAACTAGGGAAGGAATGTAGATGGTATCCCCTTTACAAGGGGATAGGGTTGTTTTAGTCTCGTGTCCCAAACCACCGGGACGCATGCTTTTAAGTTGTGAACTCACCTTGGGTTGCTCGGTAGATTATTTTACCCGGTCAAGTATGTTGGTCACCACGCCCTAGCATGGTTACCAAGTATGGGTCAAGTTGGGTACAAATAAACACACAGCGAACATGTACGGCAAACACATATAGCAAAACACGTATAACATGCGGAACGACAAACAGTGGGGTTATTGGGCCAGCCCTAAACATACAATCAGCAGTAACAACATGTAGCCCAGTCAACAGAAAGCCCCAACAGTCAAAGCCCAATAACAACAAAGTAGCCCAGTCGAGACAAGGGTGGTTGCGACTCGCAACCGAGGTTACGACTCGCAACCGAGGTCTCGGTTCATCACGTTTTGGTTACGAGTCGCAACCAGAGGTTACGACTCGCAACTAGCGGTTCCGACTTAGCAGCAGTGGTTACGACTCGCAACCGGATTCGATACGCGTTGATTGCGACTCGCAACCGGGAGATCTCGACAAGACTTGATGTGGTCTCGAGTCGCAACCGAGGGTTCCGACTCGCAACCGCCGTTGCGTGCACCTGAATCCTTCTAGAACCTGTGCAGTGTACTATCCAATGGTATTGCATTTTCATGTAATTTGTGTACTATATCCACTAACATGTTTTCTTGTCCATAATGTGTCTAATTTGGATCAAACAAAGCATATTCAAAACATTTGAGTGACATTCATGCTGTTCATAACATTCAAATAGCATTCAAGCAACTTATTTAGGAACACTCAAACCTCATTCCTCAATAAACAATCCAAAATTCATGTATAAACCCTCTAACCAAACCCTTAATGTCATCCGGATAACAACAACCATTCAACCTAAACTAACATATCATGATCCAAAACATAACACAATCATCGACCTAACCAAGCATCTAACCAAGCATTATAACAACCGGAAAGCACAACAATCATCAACTAAATAACCAACAATCATGCAAACATTTCAAGGCACTTTATCAACATTGTGCAACAAACACCTAGTGAACATAATAACACTAACCGATAGAGATACAAGGTGTGTGGGTATGATGGATCGACGAGTGGGCTTCCGGTTGGTGCTCCCGAGCTAGAGCCGAGGTGTTCTTGTTGTTGGTTGATCCGAGAGCTTGGTTCCGAGTAGGAGGAAGAAGGTGATGGTGGATGTTGGTGTTTGTAAGGGTTTTGGAGAAGAATGATGAGGGTGAGTGAGATGAGTGTAGTAAAAGAGGCAAAAGGGGTGTGAGGGTTGGGTTATATAGTGTTCCGGGTGGGCTTAAGGGGGTCTCCGGCTGGGCTAAGGTTACGGCCCAACCGGCCCAAGTCGGTTCTTGTTTACTCACTCGAGACCGAGTGGTCTCGAGTCGGGTTCGGTTCGAGTCACACACATATATATATATATATATATATATATATATATATATATATATATATATATATAATACATATTTGTTACATACACGTTATTGACATAAAGCGCATAGAATTAACAACTTCCATTTAATAATAAAATACATATACGCTAAGTGATTACAAGGTGTTCGCTCGGGAAAACCTAGAATGTCACATAAGCTGTGATTTCGCTCTTAAGGACATGACAAATGAGCGAAATCAGCAATGATCAAATAAGCGAAAATCACCTAAATATTCGACCATATGAGCGAAATCACCTTTAAAGTCAAACTACAAAATATAACAATCCTATTTTCACGTAAACATGTATGTTCTTTTGTCTTCTTGTGAGATGATGTCATCTTGATGATATCATCATTGAATAGGATGATGTCATATTCGTTTCAAATCCGCAACGCAACCCGAGACTCGATATAAGATGAAGTTGACAGATGAATGCACTAACAGACACCATCAGTGGTTATGAAATCCATGGGTTTGAAATTTTCAAGAATGTCACACTCATCAGACCATGTGAGTTTAAATTGGTATTTCTCAATTTCCTCAAAAGTTGAGGTACCCACAGATGATCTTTCCAGAGTGATTTTGTTACCAAGTTTGTCAGTAATTTTTACTTCTTGGCCATTCTTGTTGGTTGGTATTATTTCAGTTGAACCAGCTTGTTTGACAGCAGTGTTTTCAAGATCATCATATTTTCTATATCCTATACCAAACTTAACATTGCTTTCAAGCTGTTTCTCAAGCATAACCTCATAACCTTTGCAAGATTCCACCCATTTTTCTACCATAGTTTGGAGTTGGTTCTTGGTTATGCTTTGCTCTTCTTTGAGACTGCTGATTTCTTTGTCTTTTTCAGCCAATTTGTTTTTAAGTTCTTTTAATGACTTTTCAAATTTGACTTCATCAGTTAAGACTTTATCCTCAAGGTTTTCATTTACCTCTTTAATGCTAGCAAATGAAATAATGCATTTGTCTGAACACAGTTTTTTCAAGAACTTGAGGTGATACCTTAGCAACAGCCATCATGGCACAATCACATTGATGATCACCTTCTTCATCAGCTCTAACTTCTTTCTCACCTGCTTTCTTCTCTTCCTCTTCTTCTTTGTCTTCTTTAGACCAGGGGTCTGACAGTGGTTCAATCATGGTTTCTGAATTTTCTCCCAGCAGTAGTTCATCAGCAACTGCAGTAACCACTGCTTCAGCCACTTCATCCATTGTTTCATCACTTAGCTGTTCACTTTCAGTTTCCACCCCTTCTGGTATTGACTCTAATGCCATCAAATAAAATTCATCAATAAAAGTATCATTAGAAGCATAGAGTGCAAAATTTTCATCACCAAGCTCATCAGGCATGCTGCTCGAGTCAACAAAGCCATGGGTAAAAATGTTTTGATGATCTGGTTGTACCACTGTTGGAGCAGCTTGTTGAGGTGCAACAGGTTGCACTAGTGCCTGAGGGACATGGGCTTGAACATACTGAATTTGTGGAACAGTGGTTTGAACATAATGCACAAGCACAGGGGTTGCAGCATAATGAGCAGTGTTAACATGTGCTGCAGGGGTATATTGGGTATAGTGCACTGTGCTTTGATGTTATGGTCTAGGGTTTGAGCTGGGATGGGTTATTATTGGACCAGTGGTTTGACTCCTGCATTCCCTAGCAAAATGACCCAGCCTATTGCACTTGTAACACTTTAGTTTTGATTTATCCAACCCCACTCTTAAATTCCCATGCAACCCTGGGAATTTTCTCCCTGTTCTTTTACAGAATTTGCTTGTTCTTACACTAAGCAAAGCCAATTGATGCAAAATGTCCATCTCCTCTAAGTCAGTGGGATCAAAGTGTTGCAAATCATTTAGTTCAAAACACAAGTTATCTGACATCTGGTTTTCACAATTTGCAGTAAAAGCATAATTTGCAGAGTGAGAATCAGAGTTGTTAAAATTTCCACCAGTAGTTATCTCAATAAAATGATCAAAACTCTGATCCTTACTACTGCTACCAGATTCTTCCTGACCAAAAAGAGCTGTGCTGCCAAATGCATAGTCATCAGCAACTTTGCCAGAATCTTGCAACTTCTTTTTCTGGTTTAACTCCCTTTCATAGGTCAGGAGTCTACCATGAAGTTGGGTCAGGGTCAGATCTTTGAACTCAGCTGAATTTCTAGTTACAAAAGCAATTGTGTCCCATTTTTCAGGTAGTGATCTAAGAAACCTGCTATTTTGTGTCGAATTAGGAAATGTAACTTTAACAAGTCTTAGCTCACTAATGAGACAGCTAAATCGCTCAAACTGTTGGGTCAATGATTCACCCTTGATGTGACAAAAGGTTTCATACTGCTGATTTAGAATTTACCTATTATTTTCAATAACTTCTTCCATTCCCCCAAACTGTTCCTTCAGTGCATCCCATAGCTCTTTGGCACTGTTACAATGTAACAGCCCAGCATAGATTTCATTGGGTAATGCAGATGCAATGATGCTAAATGCTTTGGCATCGAGTTCGAACTTTTGGAAATCAGTTTCAGTATAATTTTCAGTTTTTTTAGGTTCGAACTTCTTTGTATCCTCGGCACTTGGCACCATGGGAACGTGTGGTCCAAAAACAACAGATCTCCAACATCCAGTATTCTGTTGAGCAAGGATGTGACCCATCCTTCTCTCCCAGATGTTGTATTCATTACGTTTAAGCATGGGTGGTTTGAAAAGAGAGCCAATGTTATTCTTATCATCTTGTGATTGTGACGTCATCCTGGTTATTTTACAGGCATTGATTAACCAACTTTGATGGTGATTAAACCTTACACTGTTTTTCAACAAAACGAACAAACTATCAGTATCAACGACTATGAGCTGAACTATTTATGTCAAAATGATTGTTAAATCAAATTTGACTGTCCGAGCTCTGATACCAATTGTTAGGATCTGAGTTTGGTTTTGATTGTGTTTTACGTTTGTATTAAGATGAACAATGAATGAGTAGTGCAACGAAAAATAATGGAAACAAACTTTTCACAATCAAACAGGAGAATTGCTTTCAACACACATTTTCAACAATGAACCGAATGATTGAATTTATTTCATTCAACGATTACACTTGCATATATGTAACAAACTCCCCCTCAGCCTGAGCTCACTGTGATTTGTTCGTGCAGGAAGAAGATGGTGAAGAGCTAATAGAACAGTACAGTACAGGGTACTGTTCTATTTATAGGCACGGACAAACCATTGTGGCATCTTTGCTGACGTCACCATGAAAGTGACATCTAACCTCCTAACAAACTCTAACCTCAGATCTATACAAGTACTGCTATGCTAACAACTGTTATTACAATTCATTACATAAAGACAAACTAAGCTACTGCTGAATCCTTCCACTGATGTGAACCCAACAGCACTTGACTCAAGGCAGTAGATTGAACAGCAGGGCTTTAGTCTTCAACAGTTGTAGGTCAGCAGTTGTACCGATCAGTAGATAGGAGGTCAGCAGATGTTGAAACCACTTTCAAGGGGAGAGACTTGAGTACATAACATCTGCTTATTCTGGATCCACTGCTCTGATCCAGTTTTGGCTTTAATTATCTGTTCCTCTGATAGGGTTCAATCCCAACAATTATTATTATTATTATTATTATTATTATTATTATTGTTATTGTTGTTGTTGTTGTTGTTGTTGTTGTTATTATTATTATTATTATTATAATTATAGTAGGTGTTAACTTTATTTACGAGAGGCGATATTTGAGGATGCCAACCGCTACCGACGTTCCACTTTTATACGAGGCCCATCAGCGGATACACGGGTTTCCTGGATGTTGGATAGTCTTGATTGCATGCACTAGGAGTGGACGACATGTCCAACCGCTTGGAAAGGGCAACACCATCGTGGTGACCACGATTCTCCTACCCTAATATTACAAGCGGCCGCGTCTCAAGATTTATGGATTTGGCATGCGTACTTTGGCATGGCCGGTGCGAACAATGACATCGCAGTTTTAAAATCTTCGTATCTTTTTGACGATGTCATACATGGTGTTGCAGCACATACTTCATTCTATGCAAACGATGTGGAGTATAAGTATGTGTACTATCTCACAGACGATATTTATCCAAAGTGGGAGATTTTTGTGGAAACTCTTTTGTGTCCAAATGACGAGAAAAGATTGTATTACAAGAAGAAACCATAGTCGTCAAGAAAATATGCCGAGCGAGCTTTCAGTGTATTAAAAAGAGATGGTCTATCATTGCCTAGCCGTCGAGGATACTTGAAAAGAGTAAAATGAGAAACATCATGTATACATGCATCGTCTTGCATAACATGATATTGGAGGACTCGGGTAAAGCGTTTTGTAGAGAAAGTTATGATGAAGGTAACCAACCGAAAAACCCACTACTCACATACGCTCAAAAAGAAGTTATCCGAGTGAGCATACGTGACAGGGACACACACCATAACACCCGAGCTGATCTGATCGAGCACTTAGGGTTTAGATCGTGAACAACGAGGAGACAACGAAGACGATGAGTGATTTTTTAGTGAAATTGTATTTTTTTTAATTTAAATTATGACATTGTATTTTTTATTTAAATTATGGCATCGTATTTTTTATTTAAATTATGAGTTTTAAATTAATATATCAAAATTAAATAATGTTTAAATTTAAATAAAACATAATAATTGGGTAATGATGATGGAGGCTTTAAACCATTGCATGCAACTTAAAGGGAGGGACTTTAAAGCCCCCATATGACGTGGCACCTAGCTAGTAGATCTGACGTGGCATGATACCCTTCAGCCTAAGACACTACTACAAAATGTAGCAGTAGATGGTGTCAAAGATTTGTTTTAGACGGTGTTAAAGTAATAACACCGTCTTAAAATCAATACCAATATGAACATTATGCTCCTTTAATTAAAATATTCAATAAAAATTCAAAAGAACACCGTCTAATGCTTAAACACCGTCTTATACGAATTTCTACAACCTTCAGACGGTGTTGTCTCTCAACACCGTCTTATAAACATACACTTTCTTCCATGATTGCTGCACTCAACAACACACAAAACATGATCTCTTCATTCAATTCTCTCATCTTCTTCATTCAGTTCCCTCATCTTCTTTATTCAACTTCACCAATAATACCCTTTCAAAGTTTCAAGGTTAGTTTTTTTTCTCTTTACTTATGTTATTTAATGTTTTTTAGTTTTATAAACAGTACTTGTATCATTTTAATTATATGTTTTCTAGTTAAAAATTCAAACTTGACTTTTGCTTACTTTTGTTTTTATTATAATCACTAGTACATTGTATGTAAAAATTAGTTTTATATATAGTAATAAAGTATGTTTAAGTTTTAACCTTGTTATAATATACTTTTAGTGAGATATAAAATTTTTGTATCTTTTTATTAACATATAGATGTTATTTATATTTACATTTACATATAGGTGTATAAATATAGATTTAGGTAACCCTTTAGATTTACCCATCTTAAAACCAATACAATATGACCATTCTGCTCCTTTAATTAAAGTATTCAATAAAATTCAAAAGAACCCCGTCTTATACTAATTTCTGCAACCTTCAGACGGTGTTGTCTCTGAACACTATCTTATAAACATACACCTTCTTCAAAGATTGCTGCACTCAACAACCCACAAAACCTTATTTTTTCCATTCAATTCTCTCATCTTCCTCATTCAATTCCCTCATTTTCTTCATTCAATTTCACTATTAATAACTTTTCAAAATTTCAAGGTTAGTTTCTTTTCTCTTTACTTATGTTATTTAATGTTTTTTAGTTTTATAAATAGTACTTATATTATGTTTAATTATATGTTTTCTTGTTAAAAATTCAAATTTGACTTTTGCTTGCTTTTGTTTTTATAAATCACAAGTACATTGTATATAAAAATTAGTTTTATATATAGTAATAAGGTATGTTTAAGTTTTAACCTTGTTGTAATATATTTTTAGTGAAATATAAAATTTTTATATCTTTTTATTAACATATAGATGTTATTTGTATTTACATTTACATATAGGTGTATAAATATAGATTTAGGTACCCCTTTAGAATTACTCGTCCAAAATTTATCTAATAGAGATAAATTTTGGGTTGTCCCTTTTTGGGACTGCTTTTTGAATATTTGTGAGGAACGTTTAAGTTCTTGAAATGCTCCGGCCGATCAAATATTCAATTTATCATATGCAGAATCCATGTAAAGTGATGAGAAACACAAGAATATACTGATTAATTGTTGTTTCTATTGATAAACTGAAGTTACAATGCCAGGTAACGAATTTGGCAGAGCTTCGCCTCAAATGCCAAAAGTTCTAAATGAGATGAACCAAGTCCCCTTTTATAGGCAACAACTTTCGCACGAAGGCCCCTTGGGGTGACTGGCTCCTCTCACACGGATGGGATTTGTTGGTGCATAGATGTCTGTTAACTTCGTCTTTATAGAGTCTTGTATCTAGATAGGATAAACCAGTGCTCAGCATGTTAGAATTTAGGTTTTGGATGTCAAAGGGGTATTTCGCACGAAATAGGCCTTTGCTATTTCGTACGAAATCAACACCCCTATAAATAGCTGAGTTGCTGATTCATTTGTAAGGTTCGAGATTTCAGAGCCGAGGTGCTGTCCGTTTATCAAACGATCTGTAAAGCTGTGAAATCATTAATAAGAAGATAATTAGGGAAAATCAAGCTGTATCAAGTTAGAATCATTGATTCTGCCTTTGATTCTGATTGTAAACTCTTCTGATTGACACATTCGGGTCACACGACGATCCAACAAGTGGTATCAGAGCTCAGGAGGAAGAGTTCATACCAATTCAGCTTGTTTTCATCAGATTTTCTCACTTCTACTCATTCTTTTCAAAATTAAACGAGATTTTACGGTTAAAATGGCTTAAATTTCACATATATCACGTAAAACATAGTTTTAACTAATCCTTGAAAGAATTGGACCTAAAATCGAACAAAAACCAGATCAATTGGACAAAATGGTGGCCGATTGAGTGACGTCATCATCATTCCGCACGAAAACAACATCTGGAACGTCATTTCGCACGAAATCAAACTTTGGACTTTATTTCGTACGAAATCAACATTCATTTCGTATGAAAATCGCTATTTCTCTTGAAAAGTGTCTATTTCGCTTGAAGAGTGTGATTTCGTTTGGCTATTCCGCACGAAATAGTCACTTCGCTTGAAAGTCTACCATTTCGCACCAAATTGGCATTTCATTTGAAAGGCATTTCGTGTGAAAGTTCATTTAGCTTGAGGACCATTTCGTTTGAGCTGTTTTGCTTGAAATTTATTTCGTTTGAAATTGTTTTCAAAAATCCAAAAATTTTTCTAAGTGTTTGTTGATTGTATCAGGTACTTGAAAGATGGATGAGTTTATGAATCCGTTCAGTGACGTTTTTGCTTACACTAGCAGTTCTAGAAACAATGGAGACATCACATCAAGTAACACAAATGAAAATACTCCACCACCGAATGCGAAGAAAACCATTGCTGATTCCTTAAGTGTTGATAGTGCATATGGAACATACAATAAACCGTCCAAGCTAATGGCGATAGAGGAATACAATAGATGGGCTACTAGGTTTGAGGAATGGCTGAAAGCTTTTGCATATCAAAGTTGGAAGAGCATGAAGAATGGGTTTGATATGTGAAGAACGGATTATGAAAACATAGAAGAGAACGGAATAGAAAGATTTTTTTCTGAACAGAAATGCATCGCCATACTTCATCAATCTGTGAGGGAAGACATTATATCACTAATCGAATACAAAAAATTCGAGAGATCTATGTGAGAAACTGAAAATAAAATGTGTGGGTAGTGCCGAAATTGTTAAAAACAAAAAGAGGTTGTTAAGAAAAGAATTTGATCTGTTTGGGTGTTTAAAAAATGAATCTGTGACAAAGATGATTAAAAGATTTGGTCATTTGAAGATGGAACTTGCAAGACACGGAATTGTGTATATTCAGGAAGAATTGGTTGACAAACTGTTTGACTCATTGCCTGATGAGAAAGACTGGTAGTATTTTGCTTTGATGCTGAAGAACACAGTAAAATCGACTGATCTGACAGTTGATCTGTTAATCGAAAGATTGGAAAGTCATGAATTGGAGATCAGGAAAACGAACAAAGTCAACAACTCCTTGTATCAGCAAAATGTTCGCTTGTATTATCGAGGAAGTATGATACCAAAAACTGTATCACCAAAGACAACATTTTCAGCAGAAAATTCAAACACGATGAATCAAGAAAATCCAAGCAGTGGATATCATGGAGGGTCATCGTCAACTGCTCCAAGTTAATCAGTTCCGAAAAATCTGTTTCAGTGCAACATTGCTGTGGATCTAAAGAATGCATAAAATTTCAGTGAAGAATCCGCCAAGCAACAAATGGTGTTTTTGGCATCTGTCTGAAGGCTCGGTTCAGAATTCTGATCTGCAGAATTCGGGTGGAAGTTGGTTGAAAATTTCGAAAATTTTAAACCTGATAATTAGGGTTTTCGAAATTTTGAATTTCTGATATAATTCTGGTTTTTGTGTGTGTTTTGATCAATCTGCATGTTTGATTTTGTTGATTTGCAGGTTTTCGGGAATGTTTTGGTTGATTGGTGGACAAAATTGAAGATTTGAAGACTTTTCTTCGTGTTCTTCTTATTTTCGAAAAAAATTGGACTGATTTGGTTGCTTGATCTTGCAGGAAATTGTTACGAAATCTTGGAAAAATCTGCTGAATTTGGAAAATATTTGATCAGATCCTGCGAAATTAATACACTTATTTGAACCTGCGAAATTAGCTGATCAGCATAGTTATCGGCGAAATTAAATCCAAAGGCGACTTTGGTAACCGTATAATTTTCCACAGCGAAATTATCACGGTTTCGGCGAATTTTCCAGTCGTCCTAATAGCGAATTTAAGCAGCGAATTTGGCAGCAAAATTGATCAGCGAAATTACCTTAACTGACCAGCGAAATTACCTTAACTGATCAGCGAAATTGAACAAATTACAGGCCAGCGAAATTAACACAGAACCCAGCGAAATTAGGAGAGGAATTAAGTGGTGGAATTTTAGTTGGCAAGCGTCGATAAAATTTCAGTTTTTTGCAAATAGAAATTGATCAGTAGCTCGTCTGAAGAAACCATCTGCACCATTGAATTCCTTGTATTTTTAGGACCAAAAAAAAAAAAAAAAAAACCGTCTGCACCGTTGAATTCCTGGAAAATCCTGAATTCGGTTTTCGACATTAGATATCAATGGATTCGTCTTTTCGAGACGATTCTAACGGTGTAATTTGGTAACCACTGTTTTCGGAGACATTTTGTACGGTTTTACCAGTCTGTTACGTTAAAATGTCAAACATGACGAATTTGAATGCACCTAAGATGATGAAGGTGGAGAATTATCTTACATGGAAGGACAGCTTCAAATCCTTCATTGAATCTCAGGATGCACGCATGTGGATCTGTATTGAAGATGGGTACACAAACCCAACACACAATTTTGAGGGCAGACCACGTCGAACAGACTATGTGAACATGAAAGAGGATGATAAAAAGATGTATGAGGCTGAAAAGAGAGCCTTGGCTGCAATAAAGACATCCTTACCTGATAGCATCAAGCATACCTTCAAGAAGTACACAACTTCAAAGGATATGTGGGATGCATTAGAAAAGAGGTATCAAGGAAATGAAGATGTCAAAAGGAATAAAGCTGTGATCTCTACTGCACGAGAAGGTTCAAATAATTGGATTGCTCATCTGGAAGATAATGAGCATGCCACTCAGGCATTCATGGCAGAGATAGTGCGAGTTGATGAGGCTGAAACTACTGTGAATGATGCTGAAGCTCAAGTGGAGAATGCTGAAGCTCAAGTGGAGAATGTTGAAGCTCAAGTGGAGAATGCTGAAGCAAAAGTGGATGCTGAAGTAGAAAAAGAGAGTGAAGCTGAACAGGTTGTTGCTGATGAAACTACAAAAGTTCATGAGGAAGAGGTACAATCTAATTCTGTGTGCTTAAAATGTCGTGAACTACAGGGTGAGGTTGACAGGTTGACAACACAAAACCAAAGTCTGGTAAGTGAGATGTCGAACATAAAAGAGTCAAACTTTTTTGCTAAAAGAAACGAATCTATATACTTGAAGAAGATAAAAGGTTATGAAAGTGAAATTGAAGCTTTAACATGCAAGTTAAATGAAAAATTTCATGTAATAGATTTAGCTCATGACATGATGGCTGAGATAACAAAAGAGATTTCTGAAAAATGCAAAGAGTTGTCAGATGCACAACTCAAAATTGTTGAACTTGAAAAGAAATTGAGTCAATTCAGAGATTCGTCTTTTGTAATGAAACACATGATCGGTGGGTTAAAGAAGAGTAATGACAAGACTAGTGTGGGCTTCCAGGGCTTTAATGAAGTCCCACCTCCTCTTAGTCATGACTACTCATTCCCACCTGATGAAAATGAGCTAATAGACTTTATGTCAACTGCACCAAGTAGTTTCGCATCAAGTCAAAGTGATGGATCTAAGAGTGATGATGCTAAGAAGAACAATAACAAGGAACCTTTGAAAAGGAAATATTCACCGCCTAAGAGTAAAAATCAAGCTTTTGTTAAAAAGATTAATTTTGTTCAAGGTAGTGATATGAAAAACGAAACCACTGTTATTGAAAACGAATCGAATGTAGAGTTTGCTAAAAATAAAAACAAAGAAATATCTGAATCCAAGCAAACTAAACAAGATTCATCCAAGGGATCATCACCATCTGATAAGGGATCTACCTCAAAGACTCCAGCTAAGAAGTCTTTGAAAAGGTGATCGTGCTTCAACTGTCACACCAAAGGACATGTAGCTAGCTGCTGTCCTAACAAAAAGAGTGAAGCACAAATGAGTGAAAAACAAATAGAAAAATCACCTGAGAAGAAAGGTGAGAATGAGGAGAAAGTTGCAAATTCTCAAAAGAAATCTGCTCCCAAGCAACCAGAGGGTGTTGTTGTTGGTGTAGATAAGGCAGGAATAGGAACTCCACAAGTTCCACGTTTTCAAAGAAATCAACCAAGATTTCAGCCTAAATCTCCACAAGGCAGATATGAGAGACCTAAAAGCAGTTCACCAAGAATGAACTATTATAATTCTAATAATTTCAGAAGTCAAGGTCAATATCAAAATCGATACCAAAATAAGGGTGGTCGAACTTTTTATAACAATGGCTTTAGAAATTACAACAATAATGCTTCTTGGAATCAAAATTCAAGGTACCAAAATCAAAATTTTCAAAGGTCAAATAGTCCAAACACATATAGGAACCCTGAGGACCAAAGACCTAGTGGAAATCAAAATCAAATTCCATCAACAGGTCTGAGATCCAAGACTCCTCCAGTTAGGAGTAATGGATATTGGATGGATGTTCAAGTAGTTAGTGAATTTGGACGACCCAAGACCATTAAGGCTTGGGTCCCCCAATCTAACTAATTTCTTATTTGGTGTGTGCATGAGCTGCTAAGAAGGATTATCAACTTATGGTATGTTGATAATGGCTGCTCTAGGCACATGATGGGGGATGTGAGATTGTTGATATATATATCTTGATTGGTTTAAATTGAAGTTCAAAGTGCTAAGTCGACACACTAGATAACCTGGCAGATCTTTATACTAAATCTTTTGACAGGGCTCGCTTTGAACACTTAGTCGAACTCAACGGGATGAGGAATCCTGAATAACTGGTTTTTCATAAGAATTTTGTAAATAGTTTACTGTTTTTCTTAAAAATCAAAAATAAAAAAATAGAAAACCACAAAATCCAAAAACATTGAAAAATGAAAAATATAAAAAAATATAGAAAATCAAAATGAGTTATCACTGTGTGAAAAAGAAGAAATGATAGTACATTGGCAAGTTAGACTGTCACACTGAAACTGAATTAAATTGCATAAGTGTGATAGCAGCTTCATCATATGATGTACCAGTAGGCAAAAAGCATGAAATAATCAACTTACCAATGTGATATAAACCTAAACGAACTGAATATGAGTGGGGAACACATCAGTGGTGTATGGTTTAATGACCTTAAATCTTGCGTTGATAGATTGCCAAAATCTGAGGTTTTGGGTCTTTATACTGTTATTTCATCTGGGGATATCAGGGGTGTCCTTCTGCTGCATCCAGATACATGCTGACCTAGGCACACCCAAGATATCTTAAAAGAGCAAAAAATGCCAAATCCCATAAACGAAGAAGCTCTCATAGAGAGTCATTCAAATGTGCAAAATGCGTAAATCGTACCAAAAATGGTATTTGTCTTAGCCCTCGTTAGATATTTTGGTCTCTTTGCTGTACGGAAGTACTGACCTGATCACCAATTATCTAAACGTTGAAAAACAAAACGGATGAATTCAGTATACTCACCTACTACGATGAATCTTTGTGCATATCTTGATCGCGGGGGTATATCCTAAAGTGGGACACACTAATATATCAGTAATAAAATTACCTTAACGTATCATATGGTAATGGAACTTGAAATGTTCATGCATTTTGTTTAAGTGGACAAACATACTGGTAATCATCTTGGATTGCTTTTCACGAGAAATTACATAAAGAATTAACTAATGGTGTGAAACAGTTTGATTGTGTTGATATGATCTTCTTACCAGTGATTCTCACAAAAATAGAGTGTTTATTGCTTTTTTATTTACTTGCTTTCAGAAAATATAAAAAATCCAAAAATAGTGTCTTTTTCTGTTTAAAAATTCTTAACGTACGAAAAAATGTTATTCTTGGAGGAATTGTTACTGATAGGGGGAGACGGTGTTAGAAAGTGAGTTCAAAATTTTAAAATCATGAGGTTCTTGTGTGTTGAACAAAAAGTTTTGCGTGTTGGTAATAAATTAAAAATGCTTATCTGTGATACAGATTAACTATCTCTTGAAAAATAATAATTTATTTAACTTTGTTGAAAAATTCTTATGGTTTCTCGAGATGTTTGTTTTATAGTATACAGATTGAAGCAGTATATTGCTGTGATGGAAATATGAGAGTTTGATTGGATGCATGGTAGAACCTCCTTTCTACATTGCAGACAAAGTTGAAGAGTTTGATGATTGCTTTGCAAATGCTAAACTGGAGTTTACTCAAGTGCTAAAGTTTTGAAGAATTGGTGATTGGATGCATCAGCTTAGGGGGAGTCTGTTGCTGACAGAAGCTATTGAACCTGAAGCTATCCAAAGACCAAAGACAGTGCAAGACTACATGAAGATTGCAAGAAGACTGAAGACAAAGTTATTTTAGGAAGCTATTGTCAAGGGGGAGTTTGTTGGTGCATGTTTGTGACAACAGCTTATATTTGGTCTTTGGATATCTTGTAATTAGTTAAACGATAAACAGTTAGCGGGTTTAGCTTTGTATTAGTGAGATAATAGAGTTTGGGCTAAACAAAACCCACATTGGGTCTAGGTGGACGAAATGGGCTTGCCCATGTAGGAAACCTTAGCCCAAGTTGCAAATCTTGTGTTATATAAACAAGGTTAGGCTTTAGGGTTTAGGTTAATCAGCCAGAATAGTTTTGTGAGAGAATTTGTGAGAGATATTAGTCTTGGACAAATTTGAAGTTGGTTAGGGTTTTGATTGATTGTAATACTTTGGTTTGATAATCAATAGAAAACCCGGTTTGAAGGTGTATTGCTGATTTCTGTTCCTACACGTTTTCTGCTATATTCTGATCAAGAGGATTCCGCACACTTGATTAGATTGACAATTCTGTGAAAGATCCATACATCAAGGGGACCTACACTTTCTCAATGATTTCGAACGGTCCGACGTAACGCGGATTGAGTTTGCCTCGTTTGGCAAAACGAACTACACCTTTCCAAGGTGAGACTTTGAGTAGCACTCGATCCCCAACCTGGAACTCGAGTGGTTTCCTGCGCTTATCGGCGTAGCTTTTCTGACGGTCACGAGCTGCCGCCATTCGTTGTCGTATCTGAGCAATCTTCTCAGTTGTGTCTACTACAATTTCTGGGCCCGTGATTTGGCTGTCGCCAACCTCTGCCCAACAAAGAGGTGATCGGGATTTACGTCCGTATAATGCCTCAAATGGAGCGGCCTGAATACTGGTGTGGTAGCTGTTATTATACGAAAATTCCACTAAAGGTAGATGTCGTTCCCAGCCGTTACCAAAATCAATCACACATGCCCTAAGCATGTCTTCAAGGGTTTGGATGGTGCGCTCAGATTGCCCATCCGTTTGCGGGTGATATGCTGTGCTCATGTCTAAACGCGAGCCAAAGGACTTGTGCATAGCTTGCCACAATTCAGAAGTAAAACGTGCATCACGATCGGAAATAATGGAGTTTGGTACCCCGTGCCTTGAAACCACTTCTTTCAAGTAAACGTCTGCTAAGGTAGAAAACTTGTCTGTTTCTTTGATAGCTAAGAAGTGTGCAGACTTAGTCAAATAATCCACTATCACCCAAATAGTGTCATTTCCGCGCTTAGATCTAGGCAGGCCAGTAATGAAATCCATGGAAATTTGCTCCCATTTCCATTTCGGGATCTCTGGTTGTTGGAGTAGGCCTGATGGTTTCTGATATTCAGTCTTGACTCTCGCACAGTCAAACATTTGCTGACGTAAGTTGCTATGTTGGCTTTCATGCTAGGCCACCAGTATGTAGCCTTTAGGTCGTGGTACATCTTATCCGAACCAGGATGTATTGAGTAATGAGACTTATGTGCTTCATACATCACAAGCTCGCGTAAGTTTCCGTAAAGTGGGACCCAAATGTGCCCTGTTATGTAGTACGCACCATCTTCTTTTTGTTCTAATCGCTTCCTTGATCCACGTAAGGAGTCAGCCCTGATGTTTTCTGGTTTCAATGCTTCCACCTGCGTATCTCGTATCTGAGTAGGAAGTCTAGATTGGATGGTAAGTTGTAACGTGCGCACTCGCTTAGGTGTAGTATCCTTTCGGCCGAGGGCGTCGGCCACCACATTGGCTTTACCCGGATGGTTCTTGATCGCGCATTCGTAATCATTCAAGAGCTCGACCCATCGACGTTGTCGCATGTTTAACTCCTTTTGCTTGAAGATATGCTCGAGACTCCTGTGATCGGTGTAAATGGTGCACTTGGTACCGTACAGGTAATGTCTCCATATCTTAAGTGCGAAAACAACAGCTCCCAGCTCCAGATCATGTGTAGTGTAATTCCTTTCGTGAACTTTAAGTTGGCGCGTCGCATAAGCAATGACTTTATCCCGTTGTATCAACACGCAACCAAGACCCTGAATTGACGCATCACAATAAACCACGAAATCGTATGTGCCCTCTGGCAATGAGAGAATTGGTGCGCTACAAAGTCTATCTTTTATGTGTTGAAATGCCGATTCCTGTGCATCACCCCAACGATAGGTGACGCCCTTCTATGTTAGTGAGGTGAGAGGTTGTGCAATCTTGGAGAAATCCTTAATGAACCTTCTGTAGTAGCCCGCCAAACCCAAGAATTGACGGATTTCTGTAGGTGTACGAGGTGCAGGCCAGTCTTTGATCGAATCAACCTTGGATGGATCAACATGAATCCTATCCTTGTTTACCACGTGGCCTAGAAAGTGGACTTCGAGAATCCAGAAGTCACATTTCGAAAATTTAGCGTACAACTGTTCTGTTCGAAGGAGTTCAAAAATAAGTCGTGGATGGTGCTCGTGTTCCTCCTGACTCTTAGAATAGATCAGGATGTCGTTGATAAATACAATAACGAACTTATCCAGATAGCGCTTGCACACCCTGTTCATAAGATCCATAAAGACCGCAGGTGCATTCATCAATCCGAAAGGCATAACCAGGAACTCGTAATGCCCATAACGAGTCCTGAACGCTGTCTTAGAGATATCCTCGTGTCAGACTCTCGGTTGATGCTAGCCTGACCTCAGGTCAATCTTCGAGTAGTAGGTCGGCCCTTGCAGCTGGTCGAATAAGCCATCGATGCGTGGAAGAGGGTAGCGACTCTTTACGGTCACCTTGTTGAGTTCGCGGTAGTCAATACACATTCTGAAGGTACCGTCTTTCTTCTTCACAAATAATACTGGAGCTCCCCAAGGCGAAGAGCTAGGACGAATGAAACCCTTGTCCAAGAGCTCTTGTAGTTGGGTGGACAGTTCTTCAAGTTCTGATGGAGCTAAACGATATGGTGCTCGAGCTATGGGTGCTGCTCCAGGAGCTAGCTCGATTTGAAATTCAACCTGACGATGAGGCGGAAGGCCAGGTAATTCCTCAGGGAATACCTCAGGAAAGTCGCGCACAATAGGAATATCTTCTATCTTCTTTTCCTTCGAGGATGCATCTGAAACGAGGGCTAAAATAGCAGTGTGGCTCTTTCGCAAACACTTCTGGGCCTTAAGGATCTCTGCTTGATGTTGAGATAACCAATCCATACCAATAACGATATCGAAACTACCAAGAACGATGGGGATAAGATCGATAGAGAAGGTCTGACCAGCTAAGATGAGATTACAACCCTTAACTATGTGTGGGGCTTCAAGACTTTTACCATTTGCTAGTTCTACCATGTGCTTGGTGCTCAAAAGTGTTGGGATGCGCTTAAGCATTTGACTAACTTTTAGAGACACATAACTAGTATCGGCACCCGAATCAAATAAAACAGTAACAAAGAAATCATCCGAAAGAAACTTACCCATCACTACGTTGGGATCATTCCTTGCATCACCCTGACCAATCACAAAAGCTCGGCCCCTGGCACCATTGCCATCATTGTTTCCCCCATTATTGTTTCTGTTCCCCTGATTGTTGTTGTTGTTCTGTTTCTGATTCAGCTGGGGGCAGTCTCTTTTGAAATGGCCTTCAGCACCACACTGAAAGCATCCTTTGTTGTTACACTGCTGCTGTTGTTGCTGCTGCTGACGCTGATTCTGTGGAGTTTGCTGTTGGTTCTGTCGTCGCTGATTTGCAGGGTAGAGACTCCTGCAATCCTTGGCCACATTGTCACACCCCCAAAATCCACCATGCGGAGTACCACCGCTTGGAGGCGTGACGTGACCAGGATCGAGCCACCAATCATATTGAACATCTTAATTAAGTAAATAAGACCAACCACAATACGATTGGTGACCAAAGCTAGTTAACCATGTTTAGTTTAAACAGCGGAAGCATAAAAGTAAATCCAAAAGCATAAGTCCATAGTTTATAAGTTAAAGTTCAGAACGCAAGTTTAATAAGTTCATAAGGATTTAAATAGTAAGCACGGAACATAACAGTCCGTACACCACAACGACTCCTTCCCCGTGCAAGCTCTAAGCGTTTAGCGACCTGTAAGTCATGTAATAACGAGTCAACAACAAAGTTGAGTGAGTTCATGTTTGGTTGTTTAGTTTTTAAGTTGTTTCTGAAAAACGTGGTTTGACTTTCGTTGGCTTAATTGCCATGGGGGTTACCCCGTAGTTGAAAGTATGTTTAACCAGTTCCTTTTTCATTACCCAAACCATAACCATAATCAGTGGGGGGGCTTTCCCCGTGTGAACTACTAGACGATATGATATCGACTACTACGCAAATAAGTTGTGCCCTATATCAGCGTCTATCATCACGGATAATCCGCCATAGTCCATTAGTACACGCCCGTCCGACCGGCACGGTGTGCGGTTTGTTAAACCTAATAGCGCTATTAACTAATGACCAGCTCGCCATTGGCCCCGGCGATTAAGTCGATATAATGAAGAGGGACTTATTGATAGAGTTTTGTCTAGCTAGTTTTAAGGTTGTTGTCCTACCCAAGGAGGACGAACGTACGTATTCTGTACAAGGAGAATTCGTAGGATTAATAATGGCATCCTACCTATGGAAGATGGCCGTACATATCCTACCCAAGGAGGATATGTAGATTTCATTTTAGTTTATTAACCCATTCCCAAACCACCGGGAATCTCATGCCTTGTAGAAAGTGTGAACTCACATCGGTTTGCTCGGTTAGATTAGCAAATATAGCTAACAGTCAAGGTCGGTCAATCATGTCCTAATATGATTACTAGTTAGCCATTTAGTGATTTTTAAATAGAGTACAAAGTTCCTACACGTATCTATCACGTAGCATGCATTACTTTAACTGTTTATGCCCATATAAGTTTTCCATCCATTCCCCACTCATAAAAAAACATACGATGATGCATATAACACATATAACATGTTATATCATTCACAGATAACCTTCCCGGCATTTAGACATGCAAATTACAACTTATGTCATTTCAGCATTAATATTCAAAACCGGCTGTTTTCGGACATTTTAATAAAATAGTTAACTTATTCTAAAAAATCCCAATTTTTTACAAAATGTCTTAAACGTTCCAAATTTTATTGTGTAAAAATATCGGAGTCCAGTTCATTACTAATATTTTATAAAAATTCATTTTCCCAACTGAACTCAGATTTATCTTTTTCTGACCACAGTCTACGGAATAATTTATTTAAAATTCATCAAAAGTCCGATTTACGAAATTCCCATGGGGTAATTACAAATACATCAGTTGTCATCTGCTGTGCAAGTTTCATGTTTTAACTCTACACAGAACTCAAGTTATGACAGAAAACAAAACGCATATTTTCAGCAGAAAAATGCAGCTCTAGCTGCTGTTACAAAATGACGCTTTAAAAATAGTAAACGGAGTACAAAAATTATAATTCCAGTGCCATTAGAACCGTATTTCATAATACATAAATCTAGGCTTCAGAAAATACATTTTTCGTTAAGTTATGGCCTGTTTACAGCTAACTGAAGTTGGCTGTAAAGCTTGGACATATTCGGTTTTTAGTCTTTAGCTTTCTAGTTTGTGTTCGATTGATTCCGTTAATCATGTTTAGTGATCACAACAACATCAAACATCAATGTTAACCAACAAATTATCAAAAAATCAACAAGAATCATAACAACACAAGATCTACATGATTTACACACATAACTTCTCTTTATCCACACTTTAACACATTATGTTCAAGACTTGTTCATGAGCTTTAGTGTTTCATAATTTTAATCATTAAATCACCTATTAACCACTTAAATAACATGAAGAATGAACGGATCTAAGTTCTTACCACTAGCTCAAGGCTAGGGAAGTTCGAGTGAAGAAATGTGGTGGTTAATAGCGAATGGAGAAGGTCCTTCCACTTCCGAGAGCACCGAGCTTCGTTGTATGACCCGTAGCACCTTTGAGTGTATGTAAAATGACTTGAATGGAAGTTGATGGTGGTTGTAGGGTGGTGGGTGGTGGCTGCCGTGAATGGGGTAGAGAAGAAGGAGAGAGCCAAGTTTGATGTCGTGTGTTTGTGAAATGAGGTTCAAGTTCTAGTGTGCAATTTTATAGACCATGTCCATCTGTTATCCTTTATACATAATGTTCCTAAACACCCTACATAATCCATTTTTATAATCAATAAAATCAATGGGTGGGTCACCCCTAAGTGACCGTCAATTAGGGGGGGGGGTATGGGTTGGGTTGTGATGGAATGGTAACTATCTAGTTAGTCTTAGTTAGAACATTAGTGTGTTATTTAATATAAAAAGTGTTAGGGTGTTCGGGGACCCTAACTAGCTCAGAAAAATAAAAACAATGTGTTTGACAATATTTTCATGTTCCGGGTAAAGTCCGGTTGTTCGGTTCGGTATTGTTCCGTTAAAGTGCTTAATTAATCCGTAAAGTGCCTTATATATATATATATATATATATATTTGCAACGTTTTCAAATTTTAACACTCAGGAAGGCATGCCGGACTATTTAGTAACTTTTCTGTATACTATTAGTATGTTAACAAATACATGTAAGTTTAACACAGAAATCAGAGAGCAGTTAAATGATTCAGCTCAGTCATCAAGTACTTTAATTAACCTTAATAAATTGTACGGTTACATGTAATTTGAGGGTTGTCACACACATGGCCAGGTTTGTTGCACCTCTGACAAGTGCCCTTAGTACACGGTCCGCTATGATGGAAACCACATTGATTGCATTTGGGGTGGTTCCCCTTGTACCCACTCTGCCCTTGACTTCTAGAAGAATGTTGACCAGGGCTCTTGTAGTCATCAGTCTTTCACTGCTGAGACTGAGACTGAGCTGATGTTGAACCCTTGCTTGAGACTCCATCCCATTTGCGCTTGTTGTCGCTGGGGGCATCAGAAGTAGTAGTAGTAATAGCACCAATACGCTTGGGCAACCTGTTCTGCTCGACTGCCTGATCAGTGAGACGATGAGCCAAACGAATAACTTGCTGGATAGTGGCGAGGTTTGCTGCAGTCACATGACTCTGGATCTCTGGCACCAAACCCTTGAGGTACAGCTCAATACGCTTGATAGGAGGATCTACCATGGTAGGACAAAAGATTGCCAGCTCATTAGATCTTTTCGTATACACTTCTATTTCCAATCCCGTCATCTTTAAGTTGAAGAACTCTACTTCCAACTTGTGGATGTCATCACGGTTGCAGTATTCCTCTTTGATCAAATCCTTGAAGTCATTCCATGGGGTGGCATTAGCAGCAACTATCCCCAGCATTTGAACCTGAGCGTTCCACCACGTGAGCGCTACACCTTCAAGAGTACCAGTAGCATATTTCACCCTACGAGCCTCAGGGCATTCACACATCTCGAAGACAGATTCAAGCTTCTCAAACCAATGGAGGAGGCCTACAGCTCCTTCAGTGCCATTGAAAGTAGTAGGTCGGCAGTCCATAAAAGTTTTGAAAGTACATGTAGGAGGCTGAGCAGGTTGACCTGTCGTGTGAGTAAGATGAGACAAGTTAAACACAAGTGTTGGTTGTAATGGCAGGTTATACCTCCTGCCTGAGCGGCTGCGAGTGCTGTAGCAACTTGTTCATTGATTAAAGTCGTCAACTTGGCTTGAGTTAGGTTAATTCGTCCAGTCATGATCTTCACAATAAATAGAGCATGGGTGAGTAAAGTGTCGTGACAATGCGTTAGTGTGGAGTGACAGAAATGAGTAAGCACACAATAAGTGTCTAACAATAGTTGCTACGTTAACCAAAGCATACCATGAGCAATGTACTATGTAACTAGCAAGTAGGTAGTATAAACATAAATCATATCACCTATAGTGTTGAGCCTTGCACGTGGAACGAAGCGTCGTTGTGGATCGTTGAGGACTGTACAGGTTATAGTCTGGTTTTATCAAAAAGCTTTTCCCCTTTTTAAAACCAAGTTCACTATAACCAATGGCTCTGATACCAATCTGTCACACCCCCAAAATCCATAAGCGGAGTATCACCGCATGGAGGCGTGACTGACCAGGATCAAGCCACCAATCATATTGAACATAGCAGGTAAGTAAATATAAAACCCAACGCAATATAATTGGTGTCCAAACAAAACGTAGTTTAAGTTGTAAGCGGAAGCATAATGTTTAAATCCAAAGTATAAGTTCAAATATTTCAAATGTTCAACATGGCATAAGACTATCCATGTCCCACAACGACCATGCCTCCTCGTGCAAGCTCCAGAAGTACCTAACGACCTGCAAGGCATGTAACAACGAGTCAACAACAAAGTTGAGCGAGTTCACAGTTGGTGTTCATTGTTAAGTTGTTTCAAAAACCAGGAGTTCATTTGTAAGTCGTAAGTTAACTAGTTTACCCTGTTTCCCAAACATATCCATAATCTGTGGGGGCTTCCCCATGTGAACCACTAGACCCGTTTACCATATCGACCAAGTCTAAAGTAAGTTGGTGCCCTGACGTCAATGTCTATCATCATCGACTAGTGCCCAGATCCATTAGTTCACGCCCGTTCTCTGCGGCACGGTGTGAGGCTTGTGGCGTCAATGTCTATCATCATTGACTAGTGCCCAGATCCATTGAGTGTCTTCATCATTGACTAGTGACGTCAATGTCTATCATCATTGACTAGTGACGTCAATGTCTATCCTCATTGACTAGTGGCCAGATCCATTGAGTGTCTTCATAGATGTTGCTTGTTCACTGCTTGACTCATTATATTGATTCACAGCTTTGTTTAGAACATCATTAGATTCTTTTAGTCTGTTCATGTTATGAATCAATGTGTTGTTTTGCTTTTTCACAGCTTCAGAATTCTCACATTTCTCAGGCATCTTTGTTGCATCAGCTTCCTCTTCAATCTTGAAAGCTGTAATTTCTTTGACCTGCTTTTTTATCACACGAACATTTTCAACATCACTGTCATCTTTCTCAGCTCGTAATTTTTCATATTCTTTCATTCTGTTTGCATAATACGAAGTATTATCATCACTATCATCTTGATTTGTAACTTTCTTCTGTGTCACTCGAACATTTGCATCATCATAATTATCTCTCTAAGCT
>JARYGA010034202.1:0-66566 GCA_030545235.1 Helianthus tuberosus | reverse complement strand
TGCATAGGCAATAACCTTGCCTTTCTGCATAAGCACACACCCCATGCCAGTGTGCGACGCATCGCAGTAAACCTCAAAGTCTTCTATTCCCTCTGGCAATGTCAGTACCGGGGCGTTGCTCAACTTTTGTTTCAGAATATCAAAGGACTCTTGTTGCTTAGGGCCCCAAATGAACTTTACTTTCTTCTTAGTCAAGGAAGTTAAGGGTGCAGCAATCCTTGAAAAATTTTCAATGAAACGCCTGTAATATCCTGCCAATCCCAGGAAGCTACGAATCTCTGTAGGCGTCTTTGGCTCTTGCCAGTTCATAACTGCTTCAACCTTAGCAGGATCCACCTGGATACCACGCTCACTAACCACATGTCCAAGAAATTGGACTTCTCGTAGCCAAAATTCACACTTAGAGAATTTGGCATAGAGCTTCTCCTGATGTAGAAGTTTGAGAATAAAACGAAGGTGTTTCTCATGGTCAGCTTGATTCTTAGAATAAATGAGAATGTCTTCGATGAAAACGATGAAGAATTTATCTAAGTACGGCTTGCAAACGCGATTCATGAGATCCATGAACGCGGCCGGTGCATTAGTGAGCCCAAAAGGCATCACTAGGAACTCGTAATGACCATAACGAGTCCTAAATGCTGTTTTGTGCACGTCTTCATCTCTAACCTTCAGTTGATGGTAGCCTGAGCATAAGTCAATCTTCGAGAAATAACTTGCTCCTTGCAGTTGATCGAACAAATCGTCGATCCTGGGCAAAGGATATCTATTCTTTATCGTGACTTTATTTAGCTCACGATAATCGATGCACAGACGCATCGATCCATCCTTCTTTTTCACAAATAGGACTGGCGCTCCCCATGGAGACGAACTAGGTTTAATGAAACCTTTAGCTAGCAGTTCGTCCAGTTGTGTCCTCAATTCCTTCATTTCTGTGGGCGCCAACCTATAAGGTGCTCTAGCAATCGGTGCTGCTCCAGGGATGATATCAATCCTGAATTCCACTTGCCTATCTGGTGGCAAACCAGGTAGTTCTTCCGGAAAAACTTCTGGGTATTCAGAAATGACAGGGATGTCTTCTATCTTTGGTTTAGGCTCATCAATGATCACCTGTGCCATGTAGATGACACAACCCTTCTTTAAACACTTGGAAGCCTTGAGCATAGTCACTTGCTCAGGCAATCCATACTGGGTATCTCCACGAATGTTAAGTGATTCACCAGACGGAGTCTTTATCACCACTTGCTTTCTGTTGCAGACAATGTGGGCCTGGTTATGAGATAACCAGTCCATGCCCAAGACTATGTCAAAACCGGCTAATTTAAATGGAAGTAGAGACAGAGGAAAAGAATGGTTCTTAATGGATATAACACATCCATCTAACACAGTTGAGACGGTTTCTAGGGTGCGATCCGCTAACTCCACCTCATAATTCACATTTAAGGTTTTGACAGGTAATTTCAGCAATTTGCAAAATTTATGATCTACAAACGACTTATCAGCGCCTGAATCAAATAGTACTCTTGCATAGACATCTTTTACAAGGAAAGTACCTGTAATAATGTTGTCGTCTAGAATCTCTTCCTTTGCGTCCATTCTGAAGACTCTAGCATTAGTCTTGTGACAACTCGAATTTCCGACATTCTTTATTCGCATTAAATGCACGTTGACTTTGACTATATAGTTGTGTTATGATAAACGTAGTGTGTTTGCATGGTTATGTGTGATAGTATAACTTGTGTACTGTTCGTAAAAACTTAAACTAGCAAACCATAAAAGAATCTGACGAAACACAAGAGTGTTTCGCCATAACCAGTTCCGACGAAACAGAACTTGTTTCGCCATCTACATCTCGACGAAACAGTGTGTTTCGCCGAGCCCAGATCCGCCGAAGCCCAGTTCGGGCCCAACATGTTATTTCGAGTCTTAATACGTAAAACAACATCAGTTTCACACTTTCATCATAACAACCGAAACCCTAGAGCTCTCACTGTGACGGCAACCTTGTGTTACTCCGAAACCCGCTAGATCGGTTATACTTTGTCATTGCGGTTAGTGTTAATTCTTGTTTGATTGTTTGAGTTATATCGGATGTTGATCGATTGTTTATGTTCTGATTGTTATGTGTTAAATGGGTATTCTGTTCTATCGATCAATCCGCATGATAATCATAGCTAGGGTTTGTAGAATTGGAGGTCACGTATCGATATTGATTGTGAAACTGATTAATATGTTCATTATCAGGGTTTACTATTCTGTAGATATTATATGTTTTGCTTGTCGTTAAACTGATAATACACATATACATAGGAAAGGATTTCGCATGAATGTATTACGTAAGCTTGATATGATACGATGTGTTGGAGGTAATACATGAGACTAAGATACATGAATATGAATGATTTCTGTGTTGTTGTTGATCGATGATGTTGATGACGGCTGTTAGCATGATTAGGGTTTGCTGCATGTAACTGATTGACGTAACTGATATTCACACGAAACAGGTTTGACGAAACAGACCTCTTGGCGAAACAGAAAGTGTTTCGCCAAGGACTTCCGACGAAATAGAATTTTGTTTCGCCAAGCAAAGCCACGACGAAACAGAATATGTTTCGTCAATTTGTGTTTCGCCACTATGTGTGTTTCGCCAACTCACTTGTTTCGCCAACTTATGTGTTTCGCCATCTATGTGTTTCGCCGAGCTGTGCTGTAACTTGAGTTAATTCTGATAAGTGTTAACTGGAATAATTAACTGCTGTTATATGTTAAACATGACTTGTATGATTGTGATTACGTGTTACATGCTTATACATGAACAACTGAAACACAAACTGATTTCACATACGTGCATACTTTAGGACGTGATTGATTACTTGCGAGCATACACTTAGCATACCGAGCAAACCAAGGTGAGTTCACACAAGCCAAGGCATGGGGTTCCAAGGGGGGAATGGGGATTTGATGATTACTGTACGTACATAGATAACAGAACCTACTGCTAGACTAGTAACACTTATTGAACGATCTTCGCACACCTGCCAAGGACATTGGCCGCGATATTATGACTGTCTTCGCACACCTGCCAAGGGCATTGGCCGCGAACTAAACTTACAACATCTTCGCACACCTGCCAAGGACATTGGCCGCGATACAAACAAACCTAGTCTAGAAAAACTTGGGGAAAGACCTTCCCCAACATCTTCGCATACCTGCCAAGGACATTGGCCGCGATGGAAACTAATATGATACATTGTAACGAACGAACATACTACTACTCACGCCATACTATTACTGAACTATTAACTGTGAACTCGCTCAACTAGTTGTTGACTCTCTCTTACATGCCTTGCAGGACCTTAGGTACATATGGAGCTTGCACAGGGAGGAACAGGTCGTTGTGGGATACGGATCGTAGACGATATTTGAACTTATAACTTACTTTGGGTTTTCATTATTATGCTTCCGCTACTTAAACAATGTTTGGTTATGAACATCAGTCATGTCAAGATGAATTACATTTTCCTACTTTTACACTTATATACTATGTCTGGTATGATTGATGGCTTGATCCTGGTCAGTCACGCCTCCAAGCGGTGATACTCCGCGTGTGGATTTTGGGGGTGTGACAGATTGGTATCAGAGCCATTGGTTATAGAGAACTCGGTTTTAATAAAGGGAAAACGATTTTGTTAAAACCAGACTATAACCAGAACAGTGCTCTCAACGATCCACAACGACGCTTCGCTCCACGTGCAAGGCTCAACATCATAGGTACTACTATTCATGTTACTTTACCTACTTGCTAGAATTACATAGAACTTTGCTCGTGGTATGCTTAGATCACAGAACTTGCTATATGTTATTGCTTGAGAATACTCGTGTGCTCACTCTCTTCTGTCATCGCACAATTCGCGAACCTATCTCACTTACGTTATCTTTACTATGAAGATCATGTCTGGACGTATCAACATGACTCAGGACCAGTTGACGGCCCTCATTAACGAACGAGTTACTGCGGCAGTTGCAGCCGCACAAGCAGGAGGTATACCCTGCAGTTACAACTCACACTAGGATCCTTAGATCCTACATTCCTAAATCAACTCTCGTGTTTAAACTTGTCCTAATTCTTTTACACAACAGGTCAAGCACCTGTTTGCACTTTCAAGACTTTCATGGACTGTCGTCCATCCACTTTCAGCGGCACTGAAGGAGCCGTAGGTCTCCTGCACTGGTTTGAAAAGATAGAGTCTGTGTTTGAGATGTGTGAATGCCCTGAGGCACGCAGGGTGAAATATGCTACCGGTACCCTCGAGGGTTTAGCCCTCACATGGTGGAAAGCTCAGGTCCAAATACTGGGGTTGGTTGCTGCTAACGCCACCCCATGGAACAATTTCAAAGAGATGATCAAGGAAGAATACTGCAGTCGAGATGATATTCATAAGCTGGAAGTCGAGTTTTTCAACCTCAAGATGACGGGGTCTGAGATTGAAGCGTATACCAAAAGGTCGAATGAGCTTGCGTTACTGTGTCCTACTCTGGTGGACAAACGTATCGAACTTTATCTTAAGGGTCTGGTGCCAGAGATCCAAAGTCATGTGACTTCAGCAAATCATGCCACTTACCAGCAGGTTGTTCAGTTGGCTCACCGTCTCACTGATCAGGCGGTGGAACAAAACAGGTTGCCTAAACGCATCAGCGCTACTGCTACCGCTACCACTTCAGTTACTCCTGCTACTCCCAGCGACAATAAAAGGAAATGGGAGGGGGATTCTAGCAAGGGTTCAGCTACTGTTCAGTCTCAAGCTCAGCAACGCAAAACAAATGACCACCAGAGTCCGAATCAGCAATCATCAGGTGGTCAAGGGCAGAGTGGATATCGGGGAATTCACCCATGGTGTAGAAGGTGCAATAAACACCACAGTGGAAGATGCCGCAGGGAACAGTGTCAAAGATGCCTCAAGATGGGTCATGAGGCTAAGGATTGTAGAAGCGTACGGCCAGCAAATCAGAACCAGCAACAACAACCACCTGCTCCACGAAACCAGCCTCAGCAGCAACAGCAGGGAAACAGGGGATGCTACCAGTGTGGGGCTGAAGGTCATTACAAGCGGGATTGCCCTCAGTTAAACCAGAACCAGAACAATAACAACAACAACAATCAAGGCAATGGGAACAACAACAACGGTGGGAACAACAACAACAATGGTGCTAGAGGCCGTATGTTTGTGATCGGGCAGGGTGATGCAAGGAATGATCCCAACGTAGTTATGGGTAAGTTTCTTCTTGACGACTATTATGTTACTGTACTATTTGATTCTGGTGCGGATACAAGTTACATGTCTCTAAAAGCTAGTGAAATGTTAAAACGTGCACCAACTCTCTTAAACACCAAACATGTCGTAGAGTTAGCTAACGGTAAAAGCCTAGAGGCCACGCACATAGTTAAAGGGTGTAATCTTATCCTCGCTGATCAGACTTTCTCCATCGATCTCATTCCTATACCCTTGGGTAGCTTTGATGTCGTCATTGGTATGGATTGGTTATCTCAACAACAAGCGGAGATTTTATGCAAAGAAAAAGTTATTCGTATTCCTCGGTCGGGCAAGGAACCTCTCGAAGTTCAAGGCGACAAGAGTGGTGTCGTGAGTGGCATCATCTCCTTTTTGAAGGCTCAGAAGTGTTTACGCAAGGGGCACACTGCTATATTAGCACTCGTTACAGATACCTCGAAGAAAGAGAAGAAGATTGAGGATATTCCAGTGGTACGCGATTTTCCTCAAGTATTTCCAGAAGAGTTACCCGGGTTACCGCCTCATCGTCAGGTTGAATTTCAGATCGAGCTCGCTCCAGGAGCAGCACCCATAGCTCGAGCGCCTTATCGTTTGGCTCCAACTGAATTGGAAGAATTGTCAAAGCAGCTACAAGAACTCTTGGAAAAGGGTTTTATACGTCCTAGCTCTTCGCCTTGGGGAGCTCCAGTGTTATTCGTGAAGAAGAAAGACGGTACGTTCAGGATGTGTATAGACTACCATGAACTCAACAAGGTGACAATCAAGAATCGTTATCCTCTTCCGCACCTAGATGATTTATTCGACCAGCTGCAAGGGTCGAGCTACTATTCTAAGATAGACTTAAGGTCAGGATACCACCAGCTGAGAGTCCGGGATGAGGACGTCTCCAAAACAGCGTTCAGAACACGCTACGGCCACTACGAGTTTATGGTCATGCCATTCGGGCTAACGAACGCGCCTGCCGTATTTATGGATCTTATGAACAGGGTGTGCAAACCCTATCTCGACAAGTTCGTCATTGTTTTTATTGACGACATCCTGATTTATTCGAAGAGTCAGGAGGAACACGAGCAGCATCTACGACTTATACTGGAACTTCTACGAACGGAACAGCTATACGCTAAGTTTTCTAAATGTGACTTCTGGCTTTGTGAAGTCCACTTTTTAGGCCACGTGGTGAACAAAGATGGGATCCATGTCGATCCATCCAAGGTAGATTCGATTAAGAACTGGCCTGCGCCTCGTACACCAACCGAAATACGCCAATTCTTGGGTTTGGCGGGTTATTACAGACGTTTCATCAAAGACTTCTCAAAGATTGCTCAGCCGCTTACACTGTTGACGCAGAAGGGTGTTGTTTATCGTTGGGGTAACGCACAGGAAATAGCGTTTCAGCACTTAAAGGATAGACTATGTAGCGCACCTATCCTCTCACTGCCTGAAGGCACGGACGATTTCGTAGTCTACTGCGACGCATCTATCCAAGGTCTTGGATGTGTATTGATGCAGAGGGATAAAGTTATTGCTTATGCTTCGCGCCAACTTAAGGTTCACGAACGGAATTACACTACACACGACCTAGAGCTGGGAGCGGTCGTCTTTGCACTTAAGATATGGCGACACTATTTGTACGGTACCAAATGTGCTATCTACACTGACCACAGAAGCCTCGAACATATATTCAAACAGAAGGAACTGAATATGCGACAGCGACGATGGGTTGAACTGTTAAATGACTACGAATGCTCAATCAGGTACCATCCAGGCAAAGCCAATTTTGTGGCTGACGCCCTCAGTCGAAAGGACACCGCGCCTAAGCGCGTACGAGCTTTACAACTCACCATACAGTCTAACCTTCCTTCCCAGATACGAGATGCTCAGGTAGAAGCATTGAAACCAGAAAATGTCAGGGCTGAAGCCCTACGTGGCTCAAGACAACGTTTAGAACAGAAGGAAGATGGTGCTTACTACGTTACAGGACGCATTTGGGTTCCACTTTATGACAACTTACGTGAGCTAGTGATGGATGAAGCTCATAAGTCTCGCTACTCGGTACACCCTGGTTCGGATAAAATGTACCACGATATTAAGACTACATATTGGTGGCCTAGCATGAAGGCCCACATAGCCACATACGTTAGCAAATGCTTGACTTGTGCGAGAGTCAAGGCAGAATACCAGAAACCTTCAGGTCCACTTCAACAACCTGAGATACCACAATGGAAATGGGAACAGATTTCCATGGATTTTGTTACTGGCTTACCTAGATCTCAGCGCGGAAACGATACTATTTGGGTGATCGTGGATCGACTCACTAAGTCTGCTCACTTCCTGGCAATCAAGGAAACGGATAAGTTCTCCACACTAGCAGACATATATCTTAAAGAAGTGGTCTCGAGGCACGGAGTGCCCACCTCCATCATCTCTGATCGTGACGCACGTTTCACTTCAGAACTGTGGCAAGCAATGCATAAATCGTTTGGCTCTCGTTTAGACATGAGCACGGCGTATCATCCTCAGACCGATGGGCAGTCTGAGCGCACTATTCAAACTCTAGAAGACATGCTACGGGCGTGCGTAATAGACTTTGGCAATGGTTGGGAAAAACATCTGCCACTTGTGGAATTTTCGTATAACAACAGCTACCACACCAGCATTAAAGCTGCACCATTCGAGGCATTGTACGGGCGTAAGTGCCGGTCACCTCTCTGTTGGGCAGAGGTGGGAGAAAGTCAAATCACAGGTCCAGAAATGGTAGTCGATACTACAGAAAAGATTGCACAAATACGACAACGCATGGCGGCAGCACGCGACCGTCAGAAAGCATACGCTGATTTAGACAGAAAACTACTCGAATTCTAAGTTGGGGATCGAGCGCTACTTAAAGTTTCACCCTGGAAGGGTGTGGTTCGTTTTGGCAAACGCGGCAAACTAAATCCACGATATGTTGGACCTTTCGAAGTTATTGAGAAAATAGGCAAAGTGGCCTACAGATTGAACTTACCACCTGAACTCAGTGCAGTTCACAACGTCTTTCACGTGTCGAATCTGAAGAAGTGTACGTCAGATGAGACCCACATAGTTCCTTTGAAGGAACTCACTATCGACGAGCGGTTGCACTTCGTCGAGGAACCTGTTGAAATCACGGACCGGGATGTTAAGGTCCTCAAGAACACGAGAATCCCTCTTGTACGAGTTCGTTGGAACTCCCGCCGCGGCCCAGAGTTCACCTGGGAGCGCGAAGATCAAATGGAACTCAAATATCCCCAGTTATTCGGAAACCAAGCAACTACTACTGAGGCTGAAGCTACCAATGCAGAATTTCGGGACGAAATTCCAAATCAACGGGGGGATAATGTGACACCCCAAGAAAACCAGTAACCTTCGCAAACATGCTCAGGGGAGCCGCGATACAATACAGGTAAACAACGTCACACTACTAGCTCCCTCAGTAACTGCATGCTAAATTTCGGGACGAAATTTCTTTCAAGTTGGGGATAATGTGACAACTCGAATTTCTGACATTCTTTATTCGCATTAAATGCACGTTGACTTTGACTATATAGTTGTGTTATGATAAACGTAGTGTGTTTGCATGGTTATGTGTGATAGTATAACTTGTGTACTGTTCGTAAAAACTTAAACTAGCAAACCATAAAAGAATCTGACGAAACACAAGAGTGTTTCGCCATAACCAGTTCCGACGAAACAGAACTTGTTTCGCCATCTACATCTCGACGAAACAGTGTGTTTCGCCGAGCCCAGATCTGCCGAAGCCCAGTTCGGGCCCAACATGTTATTTCGAGTCTTAATACGTAAAACAACATCAGTTTCACACTTTCATCATAACAACCGAAACCCTAGAGCTCTCACTGTGACGGCAACCTTGTGTTACTCCGAAACCCGCTAGATCGGTTATACTTTGTCATTGCGGTTAGTGTTAATTCTTGTTTGATTGTTTGAGTTATATCGGATGTTGATCGATTGTTTATGTTCTGATTGTTATGTGTTAAATGGGTATTCTGTTCTATCGATCAATCCGCATGATAATCATAGCTAGGGTTTGTAGAATTGGAGGTCACGTATCGATATTGATTGTGAAACTGATTAATATGTTCATTATCAGGGTTTACTATTCTGTAGATATTATATGTTTTGCTTGTCGTTAAACTGATAATACACATATACATAGGAAAGGATTTCGCATGAATGTATTACGTAAGCTTGATATGATACGATGTGTTGGAGGTAATACATGAGACTAAGATACATGAATATGAATGATTTCTGTGTTGTTGTTGATCGATGATGTTGATGACGGCTGTTAGCATGATTAGGGTTTGCTGCATGTAACTGATTGACGTAACTGATATTCACACGAAACAGGTTTGACGAAACAGACCTCTTGGCGAAACAGAAAGTGTTTCGCCAAGGACTTCCGACGAAATAGAATTTTGTTTCGCCAAGCAAAGCCACGACGAAACAGAATATGTTTCGTCAATTTGTGTTTCGCCACTATGTGTGTTTCGCCAACTCACTTGTTTCGCCAACTTATGTGTTTCGCCATCTATGTGTTTCGCCGAGCTGTGCTGTAACTTGAGTTAATTCTGATAAGTGTTAACTGGAATAATTAACTGCTGTTATATGTTAAACATGACTTGTATGATTGTGATTACGTGTTACATGCTTATACATGAACAACTGAAACACAAACTGATTTCACATACGTGCATACTTTAGGACGTGATTGATTACTTGCGAGCATACACTTAGCATACCGAGCAAACCAAGGTGAGTTCACACAAGCCAAGGCATGGGGTTCCCAGGGGGGAATGGGGATTTGATGATTACTGTACGTACATAGATAACAGAACCTACTGCTAGACTAGTAACACTTATTGAACGATCTTCGCACACCTGCCAAGGACATTGGCCGCGATATTATGACTGTCTTCGCACACCTGCCAAGGACATTGGCCGCGAACTAAACTTACAACATCTTCGCACACCTGCCAAGGACATTGGCCGCGATACAAACAAACCTAGTCTAGAAAAACTTGGGGAAAGACCTTCCCCAACATCTTCGCATACCTGCCAAGGACATTGGCCGCGATGGAAACTAATATGATACATTGTAACGAACGAACATACTACTACTCACGCCATACTATTACTGAACTATTAACTGTGAACTCGCTCAACTAGTTGTTGACTCTCTCTTACATGCCTTGCAGGACCTTAGGTACATATGGAGCTTGCACAGGGAGGAGCAGGTCGTTGTGGGATACGGATCGTAGACGATATTTGAACTTATAACTTACTTTGGGTTTTCATTATTATGCTTCCGCTACTTAAACAATGTTTGGTTATGAACATCAGTCATGTCAAGATGAATTACATTTTCCTACTTTTACACTTATATACTATGTCTGATATGATTGATGGCTTGATCCTGGTCAGTCACGCCTCCAAGCGGTGATACTCCGCGTGTGGATTTTGGAGGTGTGACAAGTCTTCTTGGCCTCTTCAGGCTTCTTGGTGTATTTAGGGCAGTTGGTTTTAATGTGCCCCTTTTCATTGCAACGGTAGCACGTTGCATCCTTCATCTTCTTGCAATCCAAGGTTTTGTGATCCGTGGACTTGCATATTCCACATGCAAAGGTTTTTGACTGAGTCTGCGAGTTCAACTCGAGTCTGCACTTTCCATAGTGCTGTTTCTTGCAAATTTTGCATTTGGGCTTCTCACCAGAATGATGCCCATCTTTCCTTGACTCCGATCCTTTCTTGTTGTCACCGTTCCCACGGTGTTTCTTGTTCGATCTCCGTGAACCATCATCTTCACATTTTCTCTTCTCAGCCTCCTTATTCCTCAGCGATCTTTGCCTGACCGCATCCAAAGTGAGGGACAAGGATATGTCAGCTACTGATCTAAAAGTAGCTGGCCGAGAAGCCTTCATGCTTGCCTTGATTTCCGGGGCTAAACCACCGATAAAACGAGCTATTCTCTTTGGTTCCGGGGTCACCAGATAAGGAACCAACCGGGACATTGTGTTGAAGCTCGTTAGGTAAGCTTGACAGTCAAGGTTTGTCATCACCAATGATAGAAAATCAGACTCTATCTTCTCCACCTCATGCTGAGGGCAGTAATTTTCCCTGATAAGGGCAAAAATTGATCCCACGACATGTTGTACAATGGGATTTTCCCGGTGGCTTGAATCAGTGATCTCCACCATGCTAAAGATTCACCCTTGAAAGACTGCGACACAAACTTGACTATATCCCTCTCAGCGCATCCGCTGATATCCACAACTGTGTCCATCTCGTCCAGCCACGTCATACAGTCGATGGCTCCTTTCTCCCCAGTGAAATCCTGGGGTTTGCAGGAAACAAAATATTTATATGAGCAACCCTTGTCACGGGGTTCTTGATTTAGTACAACCTGCTGAGATGGAGCACTGTGGTGGTTCGAGGAGTGCCGATCATCATCTTTCTTCGGTTCATCCTTCTTGGACGGTGGCTTTGAAGGCTGTGTAGATAGGGTCCTACTACGAGTCCTACTATACTCTTCGTACTGCCTTTCCAATGCCTTTGTAACTGCGTCGTCGACCAACGCTTTTAATTCAGCACCCGTTAAATTGATCCGGGCATTATCAATGTTCTCCACTGGATGACTATTTATCTCGTCTGAGTTAGCCATTTTAATTGAACTGTTACAGAAAACAAGGACAATAGTTTATTTGGGAGTTTATTATGGAATTGCCCCTTAGGGTAATTCATTAACCATGGTAAACAGAGACCATATTTGGTTAATTTATTAATCATATTTATTTAGGATTTCTATCATAATTTATCCTAATTATAAAACAATAACAGTTTTATTTGTGGCACAAAAGGCCTAGTCATGTGGACATTTTAAATTTATAAGCTATGATTTCAGAGAATCAAGGCTTTTAAGGTATACTGGCACAATAGGCCTAGTCACAAGGACATTTATAAATTATAAGCTATGATTTCAGAGAATCAAAGCATGAAGGTTTGAACCTAGTTCATTACCTTTATCTGACAGGGAGTCATCGCTACCACTGTCTTTTGGCTCATATGGAAATGAGCAAGGCCCGTAGGCATTATATTACCACATGTGGTCAAAATATGATCATTTTAATTGATGATCTAAACCCATGATTCAGAGATCATTTAATTGGGTTTGGAATCTTTGAAAAGATCCTTATATAAATGACGTGTGTGATTTTTAATGAATCACGTCTGCCAGGAGTGTTAACATGTTCTCAGATGTTAACTGGGATTTGAATCTTTTAAACAGGTCTTACCATCATGGCCGGGTCTTATACTGACACGCATGCTAGGTTTCACTCTTAAGATTCTTATTCAATATTTAAATAGGCAGATTATTATTAAAAGGAATGATTTTGATTTATTTATTTCATATATAATATTTATGCATATAATAGCAAGATGAAATTTATAAACATAACATTCCATTAATTATCAAAAGATTACATGTTGCCCTAAACGGGACTTTTCAACAAACAACTTACCCACTCAGGGGTTTAAACAAGTACTTACCCACGCAGGGGCTTAATAACACACATACCCACGCAGGGGCTTAATAACATAATAGTCCACGCAGGGACTTACACAAATAACATACCCTCGTAGGGGTTTACAGAAAAATAGACCCACGCAGGGGTCAAAACAAACAAGCATACCCACGCAGGGGTTTATACAGCAAGACTGGCCACGCAGGGGCTCAACAACAAATGGAAGGATTCAGTGGTCCTTCTTGCTCTTCCCTTTAATTAGGTTTGTTAATCCTTGGAAGAAAGTTTGTCGCTCCCTTCGTTCTCTGTGAAACTCTCGCTCTACATGGTCCAACCTTTGCAGAATTTGTTCACGCTCTGGTGGGGAGAACCTTGGTGGTTGCGATTGTTGCCTGATAATAGGTCTTGGAGGTATTTGGTACCCGTGTGTTGGGTACCCTACTCCCCATGGATCTCCATAGGGTCCTTGGGTGTTGTAGTTAGCCGCTACCATGTAGGGGTCGGTCTCTGCGTAACCATAATTGTGGTGAGTCGGCGGTTCAAACGGGTTATATGCCATGGAACCCGTGTATGCTGGAATTGGGTTATCAAAACCCATCGGCGGTGGCTGTGGTACAGCTGGGTTAGAAGGTCCACCCATTTGTGGGTCCTCCTGATGTGGCGGATAGTGGCTGCCACTTGACTGGCGAGGAGAACTGAAATGAAAGTCTCCTCCCCGTGTAGACATACGCGGTCCAGATCTCCTACGTCTTGGCGGTTGCGGAGGTGCCGGCTGAACTGGCGGCGGTGGAGGCGGTGGCGTGACTGCCACAAATCTTGAATCCACAGAGGGATCCTGCTGCTGCTGAGGTGGTGAATGGTGAGGATGTGTATAGTACCATTCGTGCCTGGTAAACATAGCTTGAAAGCTATCTTGACCAACATAGGGTGATCCGTGGAAAGAAGATCCGTCAGAGATCTCTATCGGGTGGTTTGGTGTACCACTGGCAGGTTCGACGGGGTCCGTATCCTCGTCCATATCGTCCGCGTGATCTCCCGAGAAATGATCCTCCGGCCCCAATGGGTTAAAACCCATTGGTTTTGCTATGTAGTTTGCCGGGTTAAACCGGCCCCGAAAAACTGGTGTAGGGTCACCAAAAGAATTATGCGATAAGGATCGCTGCAACGGTATGTAGGAGGGTTGAGGGTTGTTGGGCTCGTACTCCGGCTGCGGCCCATAAGGGTTATGGACAGGAGGTGTTGAACTGTGTGAGACCGACCGTCTAGCCTGTTCAAAGAGGTTCCTCCGGTTTTGCCGAGGATCGTCACTCTCCGTGGTCGAAGGAGCTCGCACATTCGAAGGTCCTGCCTCGTTGTCATTGGGGGTGGTGATTGGCCCCTTTCCGCGTCCTCTTCTCCTAAAGAATCTTGGCGGCATTTTGTTAATCCTGTCAATACAACATGAGATAAGGACAAGAATATATATATAAATTAAAGGACAAAACAAAAACCAAACCAGGTAGAATTTGTCCTATGTCATTTGTCTAGACTCGAAAGTTTAGATATGTGCAATTGTGTAACTGAGATTAAACACAAAAGGTTAGTGTTTAATTCACTCAGTGTTGGCTCTGATACCAACCTGTCACACCCCGATTTCCACGTGTCACCGGTAGGCCCGGTGGGGGAGTATCGTGACGTGGTTGGCAACATAATAGTCAAACAACACAATAATCAATATGCACAGCGGAAGCAATTTAAAAATATGATACAACCGAATTTAATATTGTAGTATCAATTGTCACAATATTCGGAAGTTTATCCACAGATGGATCGAAAATAAAATAGTATTATTAGTTCAACAGACTTCAGGCATCTTAAGCTTGCGAGACTTCTAGTGATGCTAAGGAGAAATCCCAGCCAATTACGCTTAGTACCTGCATTTAATCTTTTTGGGAAAATACGTCAGTTTACACTGGACAATACAATCAACTGACTCATTTTGGAAAATGATTGAAAATTGGTTTGGATGCACATGGCATAAACATTTTTATTTAACTTGGGAGAATTATTTAATATTATAATCTTGTGAACGAATTACAAGTTCCTTGTGCGTTCAGTAGCCCGGATCTTTTCCGGGTTAAAGATCAATAGACACACCACAATATACTTTTGTGCACTGACGGGTGTACGCCTACACCCCGCGCTTAAGTCGTGGCCATTTCGTAAAATGATGCCAAGGATATCCGGGACATGGTCATTAACCCCCCAAAGGCTTTAAGTAACAAGACTGTTTAAACGAGACGATCAAATTATTCAATTAACCACCCAACGATGGAAGATTTGATGCCCGATCAAGCGGTATGCTATATATCGTAACCCAAGCCCGTATAGGGAAAATAAGTTAAAAGTATTTACCTGAGCAATGTATAAATCACAATAAGCAAATTGCAAGTATCTTTTACTGGTTCTCCTAATCTGGAACGAAGGTTTATAATAACCTATTAGAATCCTAACGGGTCTTTAGTTAAGCTTAAGCTTAGACCGGTTAGTTTCAAAGATACGGTTCGTACGCATGATTAAGCGAAGGCCGGATAGAATGTGACTTAGACCCGACAAGTTCAGAGACTTGTTTAATATAGGTCCTTCATGCACATTCTGGATTTTGAGATAAAACCGATAAGGTTTGACCCGTTTTGGCTAATTTATGTAAACTTGTTACATAAACCGAACCGAACGCGTAATAAGCGTAAGGGGTAATAATGAGAGCCATTTACAGGTTTCCTAAGTTAATATGCTCCAAAAATGTTGTGACATCAGTAAGATATTATTTATTATGCCCGAATTGAATTTAAACACAAACTATGCCCAGTAGGGGTAGTTTGGTCATTTTAAAGGTTGTAAAAGAGTTTAAGTATTAACCTGAGTTACAGGTCTGATGAAATCAGAAAAAATACTTATTTTACCATGTTATAACAGTAGGGTAAAGTATATATGTGAAATTTATCAATTATAACCAAACTATGCCCCGTAGGGGTATTTTGGTAATTTCACATAAGACGAAAAGCTCAAAACTAAAGTCTGAGTTTAACAACCTTTGCTTACTGTTAGAATATTATAATTTGCCTCAAATATCAGTAGGTATCAACCCTTTTATGTTTAATATGGTTATAGCCCATACTATGCGTTAAAAAACGCTTAAAAGGCGATTAGAAGCCATTTCCGGGTTTGATACATAAAGCTGATATTTTTATTATTCCAGGAGACTTAAAATAATTTATTTATCATATGTGATCATTAGAAAAAGGTTTGGAGTCGTTTAGATATGTAAAACTCATTTTATGGCCCGTAAGGGCAAAACCGACAATTACCGGATTAAGCCTACGGCTATTAGTTATGCTCAGCCTAAAATTAATTAAAAATCTTTAAAAATCCCAAAATAATATATTACATCAGTGGGTAATAAGTTTGATATCAAAAAGTAGGCTTAACTAGGCTATACGCTAATTACGCCGTTTAATTAACAAAAGGCTTTCATTTTACGCTAACGAGCATAACTCTTAATCTACTCCTCAAACTGATGTCAAACTTTGCATACAAGTTTATATATCAGTAATTAAAGTTTCTACTCTTTAACATTTCCAAAAATCACGTTTTAAGGTAATAAGGGCATAATGGTCAACATATGAGCAATTAACAGGTTCATGCGTATTAATTGGATAACTAATGATCCGAGGTGTATAATCACAGAGGGTTATACTAGCATGTAACCTGGTCCAAATAAATCTCTAAGGCATTTCTAAAACATACCATAACGGGACAGAACTGAAAGTCAAAGTATAAGTCAAACTATGCGACTTTCGGTTCCGAACCGGGTCTAAACAGGAAATTGTCGGGTTGAACATGTTTAGACATGTTTCTACATTCATTACCAAGTTATATTAATGATCAAATAGGTTGTACGTGTTCTACATTGCTAATCATGCACAAATTGTAATTTAAACATTCTGTTGACTTTTTCTTAACAAGTTTGACCCGACATTTGACCTAGTTAGAGTGGGAATCAGTGGGAACCCTTTTGAGGGTTTATTACCCACATAGTTACCAACATATCACTACTTTTGATTCGACAAATTACTGGACCAATAGTGATTAATCTTAAAGTCAACCGTTAATTACGACGGTTTGACTTTTAAGCTATAACTAAGCTAAAACTTAATTTAGAAAGGTCAAGCAAACTTACAAGAGTCCTATGCACGAATTATGATCACTTGAGCCTGCTTGGGAGCTCCAGAATTGATCAGGAATGCAAGAGAAGGTGTGAGGAACTTGGTTGCAACTTTGGTCCTTTATATAGTGGATTTCTCACCACAATTTGTTGACAAGCAAGTCTAGCACTGACCACAATTCATCAACATGTGTCCCTAAGTGCCTAGGACTGTTTAGGGGCCGCCCATAATGCAAAAATATTGATTAAAGGTCGGTTCTGCGCGTTTACAGGCTTCTGTTCGCATTTTCTATATCTGGGCGGTTAACGCGGCCCGCGTAAAGGTGTTGCTGATCTTACACGGCCCGCTTGGGCTCCCTGATCAGACAAAAACGTTTTCAGGTTGTTGCATCACACCTCTTGGCCCTTCCGAAAGGTCAACTGAGCTAATTACTTGCAATTTGACCCCTTATTATTTACCCACAAGGGCTTTAGGACTTATACCCACTTTGCCAAGTCCCTGGACACTTCCGGTTAACCCGAAAAGTCCTAACTTTCAATGTTAACGCTTTAACCCCTCGCACACGAATTTGATCATAACTTTCTCATACGATAACGAAACTTTATGAAATTTATATCGCGCATTCTAGTGAGCATAATTATCAGTTACAAAGCTTTGGGTTTGTCAAAAGGTCACTCAGAGGTATAACTTAAACATGTTGACACATTTAACCCCTGTAGTTTTTAATCTCTCACTTTTAGCTTCGCATGATCCATGATTTATTCGTTTGATGCTATAAACATCATGTAGGGTTATTGTACAATATTTTTATTCACTGTTGACATTTAAAACCTGTATATTCACATACTTTCCATGATTGTCAACTTTAGTCCTTCTATAACATTCTTTCACACGTTCAAACATATGACACGTGTCTACACATTAAAGGACGTGAATTTTCGAGGTGTTACAATCACACACCGGAATGGGATGTGTGCTTATGCAGAAAGGCAAAGTCATTTCCTATGCTTCACGATAGTTAAAGGTGCATGAGAAGAATTACACCACCCATGACTTGGAGTTGGGTGCCATTGTATTTGCACTAAAACTGTGGAGACATTACTTGTATGGAACCAAGTGTGTGATTTATTCAGATCACAAGAGCCTTCAACACTTGTTTAATCAGAAGGATTTAAACATGAGGCAGCGACGTTGGATGGAAACTTTGAATGATTATGACTGTGAAATAAGATACCATCCAGGCAAGGCAAATGTGGTTGCCGATGCCTTAAGCAGGAAGGAAAGAGTGAAGCCTATAAGAATCAATGCCAAGAGCATTGAGATAAAGAATAGTTTGAATGAAAGGTTATTAGCTGCACAGAAGGAAGCTATTTTAGAAGCTAATTATCCTGAAGAAAAGCTAGGAGTAACTGAAGAACAGTTATCCTATGGCAAGGACGGAATCCTGAGATTAAATGGACGAATTTGGGTTCCAGTTTATGGAGGACTTCGGGATGTTATCCTCCAGGAAGCCCACAGTTCCAAGTGTTCCGTTCATCCTGGAGCTGATAAGATATATCAGGATCTAAAGGCAAACTATTGGTGGATAGGATTGAAAAAGTCTATAGTTGCCTATGTAACTAAATGTTTGACGTGCGCGCAAGTCAAAGCTAAACACCAAAAGCCGTCAGGTTTGCTACAACAACCTGAACTTCCCACATGGAAATGGGAGATGGTAACAATGGATTTCATCACCAAGTTACCAAAGACAAAGAAAGGAAATGATACTATATGGGTGATAGTAGATAGACTGACTAAGTCAGCACATTTCCTACCCATTAAGGAGACTATAGCTCCGACATGTTAGCCCAATTGTACGTAGATAAGATTGTATCTCTGCATGGCATACCAGTGTCAATAATCTCTGACAGAGATACCAGATACACATCACATTTTTGGAAAAGTTTCCAACAATCTTTGGGCACGCGCTTAAATTTTAGTACGGCTTACCATCCACAGACGGATGGGAAAAGTGAGCGTACAATCCAAACTTTGGAAGACATGCTTCGTGCATGTGTGATTGATTTAGGTGGTAGTTGGGATAACCACCTGCCATTGATCGAGTTCTCCTATAACAATAGCTACCATACCAGCATTCAGGCTGCGCCTTTTGAGGAATTATATGGTAGGAAATGCAAAACACTTAATTGTTGGGCAGAAGTAGGAGAAGTTCAGTTATCAGGACCTGACTTAGTCTTTGAAACGACGGATAAGATTGTCCAGATTTGTGACCGCCTGAAAGCTGCCAGGGATAGGCAGAAAAGTTATGCTAATAAAAGGCGAAAACCTCTAAAGTTAGAGGTTGGTGATAAGGTTCTGCTTAAAGTGTCACCCTGGAAGGGAGTGATGCGATTTGGTAAGAAAGGTAAGTTAAGCCCAAGGTATATAGGACCATTCGAGATTATCGAATGTGTAGGGTCAGTGGCTTATAAGTTGAACTTGCCTGAAGAGCTCAGTGGTATTCACAATGTATTCCACGTCTGCAATCTGAAGAAATGTCTAGCAGATGAATCGATAGTCATACCACATACAGATGTGCACATAGATGAGAGCTTGAAATTTGTGGAAAAACCTTTATCGATTGAGGATCGACGGATTAAGAAGCTTCGGAAGAAGCATGTACCTATCGTAAAAATTAAATGGGATGCCCGCAGAGGTCCCGAATATACGTGGGAGGTAGAGTCTACCATGAAAGAAAAGTACACTCATTTGTTCCAGTAAATCTCGAGGTCGAGATTTCTTTTAAGGGGGTGAGGATGTAACACCTCGCAAAATTTTACCCAATAGAATAAAGACACGTGTCATGTAAGATAAACGTGTCAGGAACCCGAGTCAAATTAGAAAATGTATGGTAGGATTTAAAAAGTGTCGACATGTTAATAAACACCTCCTAGCGACCTAATTTTAAATCCCAAGACCATAATCATTATGATAAACATCTAATCTGGTTAGAACCGGTTATTCCTATGATGAATAAATTCAATTTATAAAGAATTTGGGTTTTTAAATAATGTTACAACAAAGTTCATAATTAAAATTCTTGTTTAAAAGAATTAAAGCCTTATTCGAGTGCATGGCAAGACTCTCCACAAGAATCCAAGATGGAAATTGTGCATGGCAACATTCAGAGACATGCAAAGTCTGACTTCATGGTCCCTACACTGAAAAGAAAGCATGAGATTCAGAATTACAAAGTTGCATGGTCAAAACTTCAAAGTTTGCAAAGTTTTTGTCTTCTGATAAAGGCTTACGGACCGCAAAGGCTAACCCTTACGTTCCGTAAGATGGCGGAGCTGGGCATCGGAAAATAAAAAGCGGATACGGACCGCAAAGCCAAAGGCTTACGGTCCGCAAGGTTGTAACTGGGCATTTTTGATCAAGGTCGGTTACGGACCGCAAGACCGAGAGATTACGGTCCGTAAGGCAGTCGCTGGCAACAGAAAATGGACAGATGCCTGTTCAGCCAGTTGCACCGCCTTATATGAGTGGTTTTCGAATTCAGGGGCTTTGCAACTGGTTTTGGCATTATAGGGACACATGGATACATCTGAGTTCAGTCCTAGACTATTGTGGCAAGATCTTATGACTTGTTCTTGAGTATATAAGGAATTGAAGTTGCAACAAAGGGAATTTGCTCATTCAAACTCACTTCAAGGACTTCTCTGGAGCTCCTCTGATCAGCAACAAGTTTCCTTAGGCTTCCTAATCATGCTTAGGACATGTGTAAGTGTCCTTAACTTCCTAAATTCAGTTTTAATTTGCTTAATGACTATAAGTCAAACCTATCGTAATTAAGGGTTGACTTCGAGATTAATCAATAATTGTTCAGTAAAATCTCGAATTAAAAATACCTATGAGGAGGTAATTATGTAGGTAATAAACCCTCAAAAGGGTACTCTCTGATTCCCACTCTAACTAGGTCAATTGTCGGGTCAAACTTGATATTAAAAAGTCAACATGAAGCTTAATATAAAATTAATGCATAATTAGCAATGTAGAAGCTATGCAACCTGTTTTATCATTAATATAACTTGGTAATTAATGTAAGAACATGTCTAAACATGTTCAACCCGACAATTTTCAGTTTAGGCTCGGTTCGGAACCGAAAGTCGCATAATTTGACTTTTGCTTTGACTTTCAGTTCTGACCCAATGTAGCATGTTTTAGAAATGCCTTAGAGCCATATTAGGACCAGGTTTCATGTAAGTATAACCCTCTGTGATTACACAACTTGGTTCATTAGTTATCCGATTCATATGCATACTTCCGTTAAATGCCTAAATGTTGACTATTATGCCCATATGAACTTAAAACAAGATTTTTGAAAATGTAAAAGAGTAGAAACCTTAGTTACTGATTTATAAACTTGTACCTAAAATTTGACATCAGTTTGAGGTCTAGATTAAGAGTTATGCTCATTAGCGTAATTAGAAGGTTTTTAGTAATTAAACGGTATAATTAGCGTATAGCCTATCTAAACCCGGTTTTTGATACCAAACTTTTTAACCACTGATATAGAATAATATTTTGGGATTTTTGGAGATTTTTATTTATTTTTAGGCTGAGCATAACTTAGAGTTCTAAGCTTGATTCGGTAATTGCCGGTTTTGCCCTTTTAGGCTATAAAATGAGTTTTACAAATCCTTTTGACCCCAAACCTTTTTCTACTGATCTAATATGATAAATAAAATATTTTGAGTCTTCCGGAATAATAAAAATATCAGCTTTCCTTTGAAAACCCGGAAATGGCTACAAATCACCTTTTTAAGCGTTTTTAACGCATAGTATGTACTAAAACTATTTTAAACATATAAGGTTTGATACCTACTGATATTTTCAGTAAATCTTTATATATTAACAGTAAGTAAAAGTTTTAAACTCAGATTTCCAGTTTTGACCTCTTTAGCCTAAGTGAAATTACCAAAATGCCCCTAAGGTGCATAGTTGGGTTTTTAAATGATAAATTTCACATATATGTGATAACTTACTGTTATAACTTATTAAATTAAGTATTTTTACTGATTATATCATACCCGTAACTCAGATTTATATTTAAACTCTTTTACAACCTTTAAAATGACCAAAATACCCCTACGGGGCGTAATTTGGGTTTAAATTCATTTGGGGCATAATAAAATATATCTTACTGATGTCACAACATATTTAAGGCATATTAACTTAGGAAACTTGTATATGACTCATATGGTTACCCGTTACGCACTTTTCGCGTTCGGATCGGCTTATGAAACTAGTTTGCATAATTTAGCCGAAACGGGTCAAACCATATCGTTTATATCTCAAAATCCAGAATGTGTCTAAGTTACCCACATTAAACAAGCATACAAGCTTGTCGGGTCAAAGCCACATTCTAAACCGGTCTTCGCTTTATCATGCGTTTGAACCGTATATTCCTTTTGAAAACTAACCGGTCTAAGTCTAAGCTTAATTAAGGACCCGTTAGGATTCTAATAGGTTATTAAAAACCTTCGTTCTAGATTAGGAGCCCAGTAAAAGCTACGTGCCCTTGCTGTATTTGATTTATACTTTGCTCAGGTAAATACTCTTAACTTATTTTCCCTATACGGGCTTGGGATACGGTATTATAATAATACCGCTTGGTCGGGTATGTAGTCATTTAAATCGGATTGTGATTAATGCGTTTACATAACTCGTTTTATTCTGTATTATTTGGTGTATGGCCTTTGGGGGTTAAATGACCATGTCCTGGATATCCTTGGCATCATTCAAAGAAATGGCCACGACCTAAGCACGGGGTGTAGGCGTACACCTGACAGTTGCATTATGAAAAAAAAACTGGTAATCCACTTAAAGGAATTAAGCTTGTGGGCATTATACCTGTGGCGTGTCAGTCAATCTTGTCCCAACCCTACAAACCGGCCCTAATGGACAACAAATAAATAAAACTGTATACAAGATTATTTTAATAATTGTCCCAAGTTATAAAAGATATTTTTGCCGAAGTGCATTCAAATCAATTTTCAAACTCTTTTCAAAATGAGTCAGTTAAGTTGTATTTACCAGTGTAAACTGACATATTTTCCAAAAAGGTTAAGTGCAGGTACTATACGTAATAGGCTGGATACTCCAGGCATCAATAATCAAGTCTCGCAAGCTCTAGATGTTAAAGTCTGTGGAACAATTTCCTTTTTATTTCGATCCGCCTGTGGATCTGTTTCAACTATTTTGTGATACTTAATATTACAATTATTTGGTTGAAATGAATCTATCTTTTGCTTCCGCTGTGCATTTAAATATTGTGTTGTTTGACTATGATGATATCAACTACGTCACGATACTCCTCACCGGGCCCACCGGTAATACGTGGAAATATCGGGGTATGACATTCAGTCCTTGCTAACCCACCAACAACACCTGAGGAGGTTACACCCCTTGAGTTACAAGTAACTCTTGGTGGTAGTCCAAGTGAAGCAGCCACTACAAGTGCTGAACCCACTGGTTTACATTTGGACAGTGGTTACATCAATAAGACTTCCTTGGAGGCAATTTCTTCTCTGGGAACACTTGTGTATCCAGTCTTCACTGGTTCACTAAAAAGTGTTTCTCTATTTGAAGGAAGAAGTCCCCAGTTCCAAGACAAAGGGGCATCAGTGGATGACTTTTGGAATACATTCCCTGAGTCAACCACTGTTACAACCACTGAATGTGGGAAATCAGATGATCCGATTAAGTTGGGTGATGGTTTAATGTACCAAGAATTGACGGCTAGAGTTGATAAACTAGACACCTCTGTTGCAAAAATCAAAGACATGCTGCAACAGTTGTTGAAAGTTCAAAAGGTACCACCCACTGCTGCATCAACTCCAACAGCTGCTCCATCATCTACTCCTTCAACAGATGAGCTGTGGAGTTTATTTCAACCACTGCTCCAACAACAAAGACAATTAGCTGATCAGCAGCATGAGATTCAAGTCCAAAAGATCAGAAATCTCATGGAGTCAAGGTTTAAAGACACCCAGGCTGACATCAAGGCTATAAAGGCCCATTTGCTGAACACCACTGGCACTGCACCTCCCACTGTTATCTTTATGGATAACCCTCCAACTGATAATGCCAAAAAGGGGGAGAAATTAAAGCAGTTCAAGAAGAAAGGGTATGAAGATGGCCTCTACATTGAACCAGATAAGTCAAGCATGCTTGCAGACATTCCCTTGCCAGATGGTAGTAAAAAGACTGATGTGACAACAAATGCACTTGCTGAAGCAAAAGCTAGTGTAAAAAGGGATAAAGAGGCTAAGGATAAATCCAGGTGGGAACAGGAGAAAAAAGCATTTATGGAGCTGAATGAGCAGGGTATTTCTGAGCCAAAGGAGGACAAAAATCCTGAGCCAAAAAGAAAGAATCCCACTAGAAAAGTGAGGGAACCCAAACACACACCATCCAGACCCACAAAGCAAACTCCTAAACCTACCAAAAACCTCACACATCAATCTTCCACCCAAACAGCTGTTGTAACATGCTGTATCAACAACTGTTGGTACTTCAGTGGTTTCAGCAGTTGTTAAACCAAAAACCACCACTTCAACTACAACAACTGCTCCCACTTCAACCACTGCCCCACCAAAAATTCCATCACCACCAAAAACCACCTCACCACCATCACCTCCTGCCAAAAAGCAGAAGACAGCTGATGACACATCATCAGTTGTAGTGGCAATAGTGGTTGAAACACCAGTTGTTTCAACAACTGTTAGTCAGCAAACCTCCACTTCCATCACCTCCACTACAATAACCACCACTCAACTCACCACCACTGAACCATCCAAAACATCATCAGCCTCTCTTCAACCAAAAGGAGAAGGTTAATTCTGAAAGATGATGATTCTTCACCACCACCAACATCTTCACAACCTTTGTCACTTGTTACTATACCAAACCCTGTTCCTCTTTCTTCAGCCCAAGTTCAACAACCAATCACTACCATCAGTCCTGCAGGTGTCCAATATCCTCTAGAACTTATAGCAGTCAGAGAAGAGATCAAATCCTTCTACTTTGAGGATGACCCTGCTAAAAGGAGTTTGCCATCAGTTGAAGGATATCCTAGGCCTAACAACATTGAAGAATACTTGAAAGTTAAGGCTCAACAAGCAGAGGATATCTCTAAAAGAAACTCACAAGGAAAATCTGACAAAGAAATTCAAAGGTATTATCAATTTCTGCTCACACAAGTCAGATCTTTGGAGCAGTTTGCAAAGAATGTATGTCAGCAAATATCAGAAAGAGCAGATGAATCCTTGAGAAAAGATTACATTGAAAACATCATGGCTTATAAGAAATACAAGGGAGAAAAATACATGTATAAATATTGGACCATTCCTGAGCTTGAAAGTGAAACAGCCAGGATCCAAGACATGATAAAAAAAACAAGGTTAAACATACTCTCCTGATTGGGCAAAATACAAGAAAAATGTACCTGATAAGGTACTGGAGCTAAAGAGAATGAAAGAGGAATTGATCACTGCTGATTTTGGGTCAAGAAACCAAGTGATGAGGTGGAAATAAGACAAAGTCAGGGCCACTTACAAAAAGTTGGAGGAACTAAGGAAGAAAAATCCAAAGGTTCTACAAAAACCTGACTATCCTGAAGCAGAGGTTTCAACAAGACCACCAAAGATGCAAGTCAGGAAAGCCACTGCTCCACCTGGTGCCATTCTTTATCAAAGAAGAAGGCAAAAACAGATGGATCCAGAAACAGCAGAGGATATAGCTGCTGGTAATGAAGTTATAAAAATGCTTTTTAAACAGATGATGGCTGACATTCCAGAACTTGCTCAAGCTCAAAGCACTGCTCAGTCAGTCATCACCAGGCCACCATCTCCCAATTCCTCATCTAATAAAAATCTCCCAAGAAACCCACCAAACTCAAAAGTACTAAAGTGGAAAACTGACAAACAGACCCATGTACTGACTGTGATCAAGTCAAGTGGAGAAGTGAAGAAAATATCAAGGGAACAAGCACTAGGCCTAAGTGTTGAAGATCTGCAGGATCTCCTTGATCTTCCACTGTGCAGGGATGAAGATGACATAGATGCCTTAGACTTTGAGTTACAACTCAAAGGGAAAATAAGGGAACTCTTGATGAGGCAATAAAGTTCCACAATAATGAAGAGTTTTGGCATTATCTGTTCCAGGGGGAGATTGTTGGGATTGAACCCTATCAGAGGAACAGATAATTAAAGCCAAAACTGGATCAGAGCAGTGGATCCAAAATAAGCAGAAGTTATGTTTACATTCTCTCCCCTTGAAAGTGGTTTCAACATCTGATGACCTCCATCCACTGATCCTTTATATCAATTGCTGACTTACAACTGCTGATCATGTTAAAGACTGATGAAGACTAAAGCCCTGTTGATCAATCTACTGCTATGGGTCAAGCACTACTGAAGTTATCAAGTACTGCTGGAGTCACAACAGTGGAAGGATAAAGCAGTAGTTTAGTTTTCTTATGTAATGAATTGTAATCAGTAGTTAGCATAGCAGTGTTTGCATTAGATCAGTTGTTAGAGTTTGTTAGAAGGTTAGATGTCACTTTCATAGTGACGTCAGCAAAGATGCCACAGTGGTTTGGGCGTGCCTATAAATACAACAGTACCATGTACTGTTCTATTAGCTCTTCATCACTTTTCTTCCTGTACGAACAAACACTGTGAGCTCAGGCTGAGGGGGAGTTTGTTACATGCATTGTAATCGTAGTTGAAATAAATTCAATCATTCGGTTCTATGTGAAAAATGTGTTAAAAGCAATTCTCATGTTTGATTGTGTGCAAAGTTTGTTTCCATTTATATTCCGCTGCATTACTTGTTCATCTTTCATTTTATTTCAAACGTAAAACACAATCAATCCAAACTCAGATCCTAATAAATCCAGTATCAATGACAGCAAAATTGAAATTCAGTGCCCGCATAGTCCATGCCAAGCTCCCTCCGAAGTTAAAAATGCCATCCACGGTGAAAAAATATGATGGCACCACAGATCCGGACGAACATATGTTCGATTTCGATGGGGCTACACGAGTTGAACAATGGTTAATGCCAGCTTAGTGTTTTATGTTCGCTCAGATCTTAATCGGGGCAGCCCGTGTATGGTTTGGCGCACTGAATGAAGGAGAAATCGATGATTTCGAGGAGCTCCGGAGGTTGTTCCTCCAGAATTTCAGCCAACAGAGGCACTACTTAAAAGAGATTACCGAAGTACATAACATCCGAAGAAGGGATGGAGATTCTCTCAATAGTTTCATAGAAAGGTTCAATCGTGAAAGCATGCAAATCAGCGAAGTAGTTGACCAACTATGAGTCTCTGGCTTTTGTCACGGAGTTCGGAACAATCAGTTGGTAGAAAAGCTACACGAAAACCTTCACAAGACGATGGAAGTGATGATGGAGCGTGCCTGAGCGTTCGCCTGAGGAAAGAATGCATGCAGCTCGGCGGCTGAAACGGAGCAGAAAATGTCCTCTTCGAACAAGAATGGAGTATCCGTCTTTGAAAAACCTCCAGTCGGGAATAGGGGACGCACCCTTATAGCAGAAATAACCGAACCCAACGAGTAAGAAATATTAATCCACGGTTTTATAACCTATCAGATCTCTCGAAAACTCCTAGTGAAATTATTTTCACCGATGGAGAAAGCTTCCCCACGCCACCTAAACTTCGGAACTCAGGTGACAAAAATTTCAAAAATCTTGTGACTATCACCGATTGCCTGGATGCATCAGCCGCCTGGATGACCTGGAAGGTAAATAGCCAAGGAATCAAAAGGTCCAATCAACACTTGGCCGCCTGGATGCATCAGCCGATTGCGTTGCCTCCCATCACCCCTGGAGAAATCAAGGATGGACCCATCATCGTGTCCGCAGTAATTGCAGGACACAAGGTCCAGCGAATCTATGTATACCGTGGGAGTGCCTCCGAGATTATGTACCAACAGTGTTTTCAACAATTGGCTCCGAAAACCAAAGTGAAGTTAATTCAGGTATCCATGCCGCTGGTTAGCTTCTCCGGATAAGTGGTCCAGCCCATTGAGCAGATTACCCTACCGACAACTTTGGGTACCGGGAATTTGGCAAGAACAGTAAATCTGACCTTTTTGGTCGTTGGAGCAAGGTCCGTACACAACATCATTTTGGGAAGACCAGCGATGTGTGCTTTCAGCATTATCTGCTCCACTATCCACGGCTCTTTAAAATTCCCAACCAAAGCTGTTATAGATACCTTGAATTCTGAATCAGCAATGTGCGTCGCCAAATTCAGGCAAAGCGAAGGAAGAAGCTCGCAACCTCTGGCAATACTCACTGAAGAATGGGCAATCCGTCCTGACTTTCCAGAGCAAAAGGTCATCATTGACGCACAACTCCCCGATCAAACAAAACGACGATTATGGAAGCTATTGGCAAGTTCCCTGGATGTTTTTGTTTGACAAACTTCGGACATGGTTGGAGTCCCTAGGGTGTTGACCGAACACAAGCTAAAAGTATCCCATGCCATTAAACCAGTAGCCCAAAGAAAAAGAAACATGGCTCCGGCACGGAATAGAGCCATTGCCGAAAACGTACAAAAGTTGTTGAGCGCCGGTATAATCAGACAAGTGCGGTAACAAACATGGGTTTCGAACCCTATAATAGTCACCAAAAAGGATAGCACGTGGAGGATGTGCGTAGATTTCTCCAATCTCAACAACGCATCTCTGAAGGACTGCTATCCGCTCCTGGAGATCGATCTGAAAATTGATTCTTTGGCAAGCTTCCGTCTAAAATGCTTCCTGGACACCTATAAAGGCTATCACCAGATACAGATGGCCAAAAAGGATGAGGATAAAACAACGTTCGTAACAAATGAAGGTATGTTCTGCTATACGAAGATGCCATGCGGCCTAAATAATGCTGGGGCAACTTATCAGAGGTTAATGGACAAAGACTTCAAGAATCAAATCAGCAGGAATCTGGAGATTTATGAGGACGATCTGGTCATTAAAAGTGCGGTTGAAGATGACATGATAGATGATATACTCGAAACCTTTACAAGGCTTCGGAGTATAAACTTAAAGTTAAATCCAAAGAAATGTTATTTCGGTCTTGAAGAGGGAAAATTTATGGGAGTATGGGTAACCCAGTCCGGAATCCAAGCACATCCGGACAAAGTGCAAGCCGTAATTGCTATGCAGCCTCTAAAGACCGTGAAAGAAATACAGTCGTTAAATGGGAAGCTGGTTGTACTACACTGCTTCATCTCCAAAGCCGCAGATCGTACCATAACTTTCATGAATGTCCTAAAAAATAGCACCCGAAAAGGGCAAATCGAATGGACGACCGAAGCTGATGCAGCTTTCCAAGAGTTAAAAGTCTGTTTAGGTTCCCTTCCTACTTTAACCGCTCCGATAACAGGCGAAATAGTCACCGTATACTTATCTGCTTCTCATTTCGCCATCAGTGCGCTGCTAGTGGTCCATCGGAATCAGGCTCAAATCCCGGTGTACTATGTAAGCCGCATCCTGAAAGATTACAAAACCAGATACCCCATGATCAAAAAGCTGGCTCTGGCATTAGTACATGCTTATAGAAGGCTTCGAAGGTACTTTCAAGCTTTCAACATAGAAGTACAGACAAATCTCCAAATCCAACAAGTTCTGCTAAGAGCTGAGATCTCCGGACGCCACACAAAATGGGCCATTGAGCTCAGCGCCTTCGATATCACTTACCGAATAAGGGGTCTGGTGAAAGGCCGAGCAGTTGCGGATTTTCATACAGAAGTTCCCACCGGAGAAAGCACGAAAGAAAGTCCAGCCCTTCTGAAGGTCTGGAATTTATACACGGATGGGGCTTTCAGCAAAGAAGATGCCGGTGCCAGTTTAATTTTAATTGACCCCGAAGGGATTGAGTACACCTACACCTTGCGTTTTGATTTTAAGATGTCAAACAATGAAGCAGAGTATGAAGCTCTCCTAGCCGGTCTGAAAACGGCTGCCAAGGCCGGAGCAAGCTCTGTTCTCGCCCATGTAGATTCATTGCTAGTTCCTAATCAAGTTAGTGGGGAGTACAAGGCCTGGGAAGAAAATACGGTCTGGTATCTGAATCAAGTAAAAAGCCTGATCGCCACCTTCGATGCAAGCAAAGTAGTCCATATTCCGAGGAGTAAAAACAAAAAAGCCGATGCTTTAAGCAAGTTGGCTTCAGTCTCGTTCTGCAACTTAGCCAAGGAGGTGCTGGTTGAAACTTTACGAGCTCCGACAATCAGTCAAAGAGAAGTTGTTATGGCAATCTCCATACAAGAGGAATCATGGATGACTCCGGTTGTGGAATATCTGGTAAATGGCAACTCCCGAAAGATAAAGGTCAGGCAATGAAATTGAAGGTTAAAGCACTTCAATACCAAATTCATGATGGTAAGTTATACCGGAAGACGTTCTTGGGACCGCTCCTGAGGTGTTTGACACTGGAGACCAAATCCACCGGTTTGTCTGGGAAAATATTGTGTGTTGATATGGGATGCCCCTGTGCATTATGGGTGAAAACGGAAAACAGTTCTCTAAAAAACCGTTCAGAAGTGGGGCGAAAAGATGCACACAGAACAGAACTTTGCTTCTATTTCCCATCCCCAGGTAAACGGGCAGGTCGAAAGAGCTAACCGAAGCGTTGTAGACGGTATCAAGAAACGGCTGTGAAGAGAAGGAGTCTCTTAGGCAGACGAACTTCTGCACGGAGACCAAATCCTCCGGTTTGTCTGGGAAAATATTGTGTGTTGATATGGGATGCCCCTGTGCATTGTGAGTGAAAACGAAAAAACAGTTCTCTGAAAAACCGTTCAGAAGTGGTGCGAAAAGATGCACATAGAACAGAACTTTGTTTCTATTGCCCATCCCCAGGCAAACGGGCAGGTCGAAAGAGCTAACCGAAGCGTTGTAGACGGTATCAAGAAACGGCTGTGAAGAGAAGGAGTCTCTTGGGCAGACGAACTTCTGCACGTCCTCTGGGCACACCGCACGATGCCAAAAACAAGCACAAGGGAAACTCTCTTCTGTTTGACCCACGGTATGGAGGTTGTGATTCAGGCCGAGGTAGGTATGCCCACACGCCGAATGTTGCAAAGTCAAGAAAAGAACGAACACCAGCTTCATCTGAACCTCGATCTCGTTGAACAAAGAAGAGAACTCGAGGCCACCAGAAAGGCCAAATACAAGAAAGAGTTGAAAAAAACTACCAACTCCAAGGTCAAGGAGGTTTGGTTCAAAGAAGGTGATTATGTTATGCGGAAGAACGATGCCAGCTTAGCCGAATGAACTGGAAAAATGGCCCCGAAATGGGAAGGACATACGTGGTCAGAACATCCAGAAAGAATGGAGCATATACCTTAGTCAAGGTAGACGGAACTCCCATTCCCCAAAATTGGAATGGGACGCACCTTAAGAAGTGCTACATCTGAAGAATCTCTTAAGCCTCCTTAAAACTTTAAAATAAAGTCTTTTCATCTTTTCAATGTATTGTGGATGGTTATGCCCGCACCTTTTTATTTACCGATCTTGTAGTTACAGGGATGGACATGCCCCGGAACATCTTTATGATTAACAGTATGAATGAATTCTCTGTTTCGTAATAAGCTGCAGCATAGGTTATTTGTTGGCTAATCAAGGGATTCAAACCCTAAAAAATGAAGACGGACTGGCAAACGTCTGTCCTTTATTTTCAAATAGAAATCAAAAAATTATCCTAAGTTAAAAAAGACGGAGCTCCGCACATATAAATGATCATTCTAAGATCAGTAAAAATGCATTCATCACAAAGTATGGACGCATGACTTTACAAAATGTAAGTTTGCATCAAAATAAATGGACTTAAAAGATCCGGAAATTACATAACTGTTCAAAAAGGATAATTGTCAACATTTACAAGTCGGTAACAACACTAAACTAAAAGGTGCATATCCCAAGATGCCGGATAGGTCCACCTACATTTTTCATCTTCAGCAAAAACCAAAGGTGCATACCCCAAGGAGCCAGGCATGTCTACCTCAAACTTCACTTATATTCAGCAGTTTCATCCTTTAAAATAAGCACTTCGAGTCTAGGCCAACGATTCTTCCATCTTGGCCAGTACATTTTTATGTTCCTCATCCTTCTCCTTTATTGAGGCCACAAAACCTGCAAGTTCAGTTGCGGTTCTGTCTCTCTCTTAAGACGCCGAAGCAGCTGCGGCTTGAGTGGATTGGTTTAAAGCAGACAAAGATTTTATCTTCTCTTTATGAGCTGTCATATCTTGTTAAAGTTGGGTAAGCTTTTTCTCGGTGTTGGGAGTTCTCTGTAACTTACGTTTTATGGAAAGAATTTCCTTCTCTAGACTCTCCCTTACCGATTCCGCCTCCACCCACCTACAGTACAATTCGATAACATACATGTTCGACTGGGCTTGATTAGCCAACACTCTCATACCCAGATCTTGGCTCTTCATCCTTCGGCTCCGGTAATGATCCACCAGAGTATTTATGCCAAACATAAACATTTTTTCCGTAAGTGCATCCATCACCGAATCTTTATTTTTTATGACCTAGTTTGGGACGAACTTCTCGTCGGCCGTCGCCGAATCCACCTCCATCTCATCAGAAAATACATCTGCATACCGGAAAAATGTCATCACTTCAGGTCCGAACCAAGATGAAGGAGGTGAGGAAACTTGATCCTCATCATCCTCCAAAAAAACAGTCCGGACCCAAACAAAAACCTAGAATAGTATCTGAAAAACTCACAACCTTTCCTTCTCCTACAACTTTCCCTTCTCCATTGCTTGTAACCACCACCTCCTCCGTCTCCATTCCCTCCGCTTCATCCACCGGGAGGTAGCCGCCAGAAAAAGTAATTGACAGAGCGGACCGAGCCCTTGCGGCTTCCTCCCTACTAGACTTCCCTCCAGAGTGATGTTCAGAAAGATCCATCAAAACGTGGTCAACAGAAGACGAAGGTGTAACAACCCGACTTTTTGGTTGTTCCTATTTCATCGTTGTTTCATCTCGTAAACGCTTGTACTCTGGGATTTGATGATTTCTATGGGTTAAACTATATTTTGAACACATTTTATATCACTCACTTATCGCAGTTATCGCATTTAAACGCATATTACTTAAACGCTTATCGCAACGCAAACTCGAAATGCGGATTTATTTATGTTATTTGTATAAATTGTGTGTTACATGTTTATTATGTTATGTGTTATCAACACATCGCTTAAAAACGCTAAATTGCGAGAGTGAGCGGCTCGACTTATCGCAGCTCGATTTAACGTGCTAAAACGCAACGCAAACGTAACACTTGATACCTCGCTAAAATACTTAAAGTACCCGAACGAACTAACACAACCAAACACACCAAACGAACATCCAACAGGCGAAACAAGAACTAATTGCACAAAACCTTCAGCTCTCCTCTATAAATACCCAAGCCTCTTCTCTCATTCTAACTTGCTGCCATTTCACTCAAAACGCTCCTGAATTGTTGTCTCGCTATTTTCTAAGTAAGATCTGTTAATTTTACATGATTTACAACGTTTTCCACTTTGATTTTACACGAGTTTAACTCCGATTTCATCCAAACTCCACTATTTTCACCTAAAGTTCATCTTTTCATCTAAACTTCTATATTTTATGGAAACCTTCATTATTTTTGTTGGTGCACTTGTGTCTGTACTTTGTCTGTATTTCGTCATGATACAAAACGATGTCTTTAATGTAAGGTTGATGTAAGTTTGACCAAGTCAACCATCCTCCTGGTTTGACTTGACCAAACAGTAATCAAATGTTTGTAAGGTGTTTGGGTCGAAAGATGTGTGATCGAAGGATTGTTTATATCCTTCGATCATAATCTCGAAACATAAACCCTCGACAGATGGACCTCGAAGGATATCATCCTTCGAGGTGTATGCTGATCTTTCGATGTGTTTCTGGTCGACAGATGATCTTTCGATCAGTCTGTCTGATCTTTCGACCAGACCTGCTGTGTCGGGTATATATACCCATGTGTTGTGTTCAGTCAGAGAGGTGTGAAAGAGTTAGACATAGTGGACACAAGAGAAACAGAGAGAGCATTCTGTTGAGAGCACACACACACTTTGAGAGTTTATAGAACATATCTGTAAACATTGAGCTTGTAACCGGACCCTTCATTCGTATTAATACATGTGGTGTTAATCGGTGAATCTTGTGTGTTGTGTTTGTGCTTGTTCTCGTATACATTCTCGGTTGCATGCTAGCTTGGATTCCGCACTCGCTAGTGTGTTTGATATAACAAGGAAAAGGTTTTATCTCATCCTCGAGAGGGACCTACAAGTGGTATCAGAGCTTTGGCTCTTCTCCTTGTTAAAACCGAGGTGTTCTTGGCTGTTTTTCGGGTTTTGAAAAGTTGTATTCTTCTGAAAAACTTTGTTTTATCGGGTTTAAATATTGTTCGGAAGTTTGTAGTTTTACCGGAAAACCCTTTGTGTTCATAATATCTTCAAGTGTTCTTCAAAGTTTACATCTTTTGATCTTGTTTAGTTATTTTCGAAAGTTGTTGGTGTATTGGAAAAGGGAACTGATTAAAATAATCATACAAAATCTGTTTTTGCAGAAAAGCATGGTCTGACCATACTTTCTGCCGAAAGATTTACCAACCCATCACCTTTTTCACCAACCTGTCACCCTTTGTCAACCGTGTCAGAGCTGTTCGAAAGATATCCTTCGAAGTCGAAAGATCATCTTTCGACCAAAGGAGGTTCGACAGATAGTCATCCTTCGAGCATCCTTCGAAGTGTGAGACTTATCTTTCGGTCCAAGGAATATTTTCGAAACATATATCTTTCGGTCTTCTGCTCATTTTCGAAAGACTAGGATCCTTCGATTGGGAAGTCTTTCGAAGTCATCTTTCGTGTTCATCTTTCGGTCTACAGTACGTTTTCGAAGGATAAGGATCCTTCGTTGGAGAATCTTTCGAAAACATTGTTCGAAACTCAACAGTGATCTTTCGAACACTGTTGATCCTTCGAACAAAGTTTGATCTTTCGATCCTTGTTTGTTTTAGTTTAACAGTTTGTGTTTTCAGGTCTTTCGATCAAGGATCTTTCGGCTGGTGTTATCATTTGAAATTAACATAGTTTGTGAAAATTTATTTTTAAACAGAAAACTTGTTTTCATTTTTAAATCAATTTTCACTTAATATATTAATTTTCATAAAATGGGAACAAACGGTCAGTGGGATCCAACCGCGTGGACTCAAATAACTTCGACTCCACAATCATCAGCTATGCAATCTACGCAATCTACGTCAGATTTCGAAAAAACGGCATGGATGCGAGCTATTGTCCCACCTCAAGCTGCAATGATCACTGCAAATCAATGGGCACTGGTCACAAATCAAAACAGCAGCATTCAATCTATGATGCAGAACGACAGTGAAACTGGTACAAGCACAAAACCGCCAAAGTTAAATCACATCAATGATTGGGGATGGTGGAAAGAAAGGCTGAGAACTTATGTTCAGGGACAAGGTCAAGATCTATGGATGTGCTTCTTCACAGCCTTTGAAAATGAGTTGGAAATTGCAGGATCTAATCCACAAACTTACAGCACTTTATCTGAAGAAGATAAAAAGAAGTTTGAGTTAGAAAAGAAAGCATTCATGATTCTCACACAAGCTCTTCATAAAGACATTTACCACCAGTTTGTTTACTGCACGACTACTAAAAGCTTGTGGGATATGCTCACGTTACGTTGTGAAGGAAATGCTCAATCAAGAAAGATCAAGCAAGAATTACTGAAGAAGGAGTTTGAAGGATTTACGTGTTTGGAGAATGAGACTTTAGGAGAGCTATCTACAAGATTCCATCACTTGTTGAGCGAGATGTTTGCTTTTAAAGTCACTGCCACTCCACAAGAATTGGTGAAGAGATTCGCTGATAGCTTGCCAGCAAAGTGGAGCAGTTATCTTGAAATTCTTAAGGAAAATGGTGTTTTAGAAACAATCACCGTTTATGAATTAATTCAAAGATTGGAGAATAAGGATGTTGAAGAAAAGCTGAAGGCAAAAAGAACACAAACTCCTCAAAATCCAGAAATGTACTTTGGGATTGCAGGAGGTATCAGTGGAGAAAGACCAGCTTCTCAACACGCGAAGCTTCAAACAGCTTTTGTTTCTAACACAGGACCTTCAACAACAGATCAGTTTGATCCTTCAGCCTACACGATGTTTTCAAGACCGAATGTGAAACCGACAGCTCAGCAGCAACAACCGCAACAGCAAGGGTTTTATGGAAGCTCTTCAAACTTTCAAGCCACTTCCAATCCTAACACAGTCAGATTAGACACTTCCAACTTTTCCAAAGTCAGTGTCGAAGTAGCCAAGGAGCATATGGAGATGTTGAATACCTTGGTTAGTGCTTATAGTGGATTAGTTGCAGGTCAGATTGGGAATATCAATCTAACCAATGAAGATTATCAGCAAGTGGATAAAGAAGAGTTTGAGATGATGGATATCAAATGGGCTCTTGCTAGTGCAATTCGAAGAGCAAAGGAGTTTATGGAAAGGACGGGGAGAACCAACTTGGAAAACAAGAAAGACACCAAGTATGGGTTCGACAAGCAAGCTGTCAAGTGCTTTAACTGTGGCGAACGGGGTCATTTCAAAAGGGAATGCACAAGACCAGCTCAGCATGGAAACCAGAATCCCTTCAGAAACCAAGGCAACCAGCAGAACCAGAACAGAAACAATGAGCGTATGTTGATACCTGTCAACAACCGAACTCAAGCAGGACCATCAAATGCCAACCGGGGGCTGGTGGTTCAAATAGATGAGGGTTGTGATTGGTCGCTTCAGCTTGGAGAAGGAGGAAATGGTGGAACAGCATGTTTTGCTGAAGTAGTAAAGGATTTAAAGCACGCCAGTGGTGGAGAATCTTCCACCAACGGTGTTGCATCTTCTGGAGATGAAGACAGTTCTGGTTATAGTGGAAGCTCAGATGAAGAGTCCTCCACTTCAGGAAATGATCATGTGGATGAGACATCTAGTGCGTCAGTCGATGCAGATTTTGATGAGCTTTTGGAAGAAGCTGCAGCAGGAGCTGAAAGAAGATCTAATTTGACGGATCAAGCTGCTTACTCTTCGTCTTCTCTCCATTCAGCCTTTATGGCTAATGTCGACAGTTCATCAGGTCAGGTATGTGTCGATGAACCCACTGTAGTTAGCTGTGAAAATTGTGATAGTTTAAATGTTAAATATGCTGAACAAGAAAGTCAGATTGAAATCCTATCCAAACACAATCAAGAATTGATTGTAGATCTTTCTAAAGCAGCTGAAGCTAACGTGTTTTTAACCAGAAATGAAAAGGAATTTAAAACAACAATTGCGTCATTAAGACATGATGTTTCAGAATTACAAAAAGCTGTTTTGCGAAAACAACATGCTAACAATGATCTTATAGACACAATTGAAAAGCAGATGGTAGAATTGGCAACCGCTCGATGTGAATGTGAAACAATCAAGCAGAAATTGGAAAGTTATTCCAATTCCCGCTATGTATTGGATCACATTATTGATGTTCAAAAGAAAAAGGGGGATAAGAAGTGTATGGGATTCAAATCATGTCCTCCTCCAATGAATCACAATTACTCCAAATTGCCTGATAACGAGGATATGCCCCGTTTTGAACCTACTGTGCCACTCAATCTAGATGATTTTGCAGCAGGCCTCGGGTTCACAACTGGTACATCATCCTCGGGTCAATCTGAAACTGAATCTGAATCTGAGAATGTGACAGATTCATCATGTGTTAAGGAACAGAGTCCTCCCATTGTTGAGGATGCTGATTCTTCGGATGATGAATCTGAAGTGATTGTGAAACAACAGTCTAACTCGGTTACAACAGATATTCCAATCGAGAATCACATCCTGTGTGATCCACCAGTGAAACCGAGTAAGACTGAAATGACAAAAGAAATGGAGTCGATTGCATCAAGTTTTGAAGGAAGTAACTTGTTGTACACGCTCAAAGGAGATGACAAAATTTACTCTAACAAAGATTTTCCAATTAAAAATGTAAATCAAGACTTAATTGAGCAAATTTTTGAAGGATGTACTGATAAGTTTTTGGGGAACAAAGGTGGCAAAGTTACTGTCACTCAATGTGATCCAATTCCGTGTGAACAAATTAGAAAACAGTACGGAAACCAAAAACTACAAGTTGAGCGAAAACAACAAGTCAACTCCGGAAAGGGTAAGGTACAGGGAAAGAAGGCTCAGAACAAGAATGTTCAAGCACCTAAGGTTCAACAACAATGGGTGCAAAACAAAAGAGCTCCTGTTAAGAAAAGAGAACCGAAAGTGAACTTTGTTGGATCCACGGGTTCAGACAAACTTGAAACATTTCAGGATAAATCTAACCTTGATTTTATAAAACAAGTTAGAATTTTAAAACGAAATGATCAGAATAATTACACCCAACACACCAACGGATGTGATTTAGGTCCAAGCACATCTAGATCACAAAGTTCATTGTCTGGTTCTCAATCTGGTCATCAACGTGTTTCTCCGAGGTTTGTAGAGCGGAGAATGTGCTTTGAGTGTGGCACAATTGGGCATATTGTAAGATACTGCCCATACCTGCAAAAGTTGAAGGCAAAAACAAGTGCTCCCCAAGAAACCAATTACCAAAAACGATCATTTTCCCCGAAACAAGACCCTCGTGTCTTGAAAGAAAGGGAAAAGAAGTTAAAACAAAAGAATCAAAAGGTAATTGAAAGGGCCTTAAAATCAGAGGTCAAAGAAGAAAAACCTGTTCAAGCAAAACCTAAAACTGTAAAACCAGTAAATGCTAAAACAATTAATGCAAATACTGGTAAAGAACAAACAGCTTGGAAACAAAAACAGGTAATTCAGTCAGGGGGAGCACCACAGGTTCTTTTTCCTAATCATCAAATGATTGAAATCACTTTTCTTGATGATCAAGGACGACCCAAGTCCACAAAGGCTTGGGTCCCTCTCTCCAACTAATTTTTGAGTGAGCGTGTAGGATATTCCAGGAGGAACTTTCGATAGTCGTAAGATTGTTGATAGTGGAGCATTCTTGCACAAGATAGGCAACAGAAGAAATTGTTGTCTTTGATGGAGAGGAAGAGAAAAAGGAAAAAGATAAGAAGTCAAACATTCCGATGAAGGAATGATGGTGAAAGAATGTGGTTGAATGAAATTGGAAGCTTCGACAACATGAAAATCATTTCAAAATGTGAATGTTCAAGGCTTTGATCGGGTCCCCGGGATAGATTCAAATCAAAATGTACGCTCCTGCAGCACGTCTGAAGTTCAACAATCTACAAGATGAACGTGCAGTGTACATTTCTTCGTGGTGTGATTGAAGAAAATGTGTTTGTTGAACAAACCAACCAGGTGTGCGGACGCCTTGGCATGGGTTGAACAACCGCACACTACTTCTGAAAGAGAAAGAGAAAGACAAAGACCTTCGCTGGTGCAATGTGGACGACCAGCCGGACCCAAAGGTTTCTGATCTTGTTGCTGTCAAGAGATGTCTAAGTAGCTACAAAGAATCGACTTTGAAATCCACACCGGGTGGATATCCAGTTTGGGAGAGCACTCAAATTCCTGGCAATGCACGATGAAGTTGCAGGATACGGTTTTAAATTTCTAATCTCTTCTATACTTGTCGATATTTAAGCTGCTTTGTGAATTATTATCTCGTTCAGCACTCTTTGGCCAGACAATGCTGTCATGGTCCGCACCGCTTACCGACATGCCAACTGATTTTTCCAAAACTCGCTAAGTCATTTCTGATTACAACTTAATTTTGGTAAACGGCATTGAGGTAAAACATGAGTTAACCAACATCGGAAAATCATTTTTGTAAATACCTTTGTGTTTTAAATTTATTTTAGTTTGTTGTTTTTAGGGGGAGTAAATCCAAAATTTGAAAATCCAAAAACATTGAAAAATTTCAAAAACACAAAAACAATAGAAAAACAAAAATGAGTTTCCTGGCGAGAAAAAGAGAAAATGATAGTACATCGGTGGTCTGTCTAAACCTCTTTAAACCCAAAATGAAAAACGATAAGCAGCTCTATATAAGATGTATCGGTAGGCTCACAATCATTTTAAAGTGTGCAGGGTGATATAAACTTAAATCGACTGAAGATTGGGTGGGAACCATTCATTGGCATATGGTCTTAGTACCGAAATTTCGTTTGAGAGATTGCCGAGGTTCTGAGATATTCGGTCTTTATGCTGCTTATCATCTGGGTATCATGGTTGTATCTTTTACCGAAAAATAACGGGGACGCAAGTCTAGATCTTCCATGATACTATACATACGTGTACATACTGCATACGACCTCAATAAGTGATCAACAATCACATGTCCAAACAAATAAGTGATAATATATCACAAATTATTTCCGGGTGTCAAGTTCGTCTCTCTGCTGTACGAAAGTACTGACCTGTTCACGAACTTGCTCCTGTGCCCTCATGCATTCGAAAATCAAGTTCCTCATCAATAAGTGATTATATCACATAGGGCTTGTTTTCAATCAAAATAAGTGAGAATCTCACATCATATACGGTCAAACAGATGATAATCGGTATACTCACCGGTAAGATGAATCCTCGTGCATACCTTGATACGGGAATGTGTCGTGATGTGGATGAACACCGGTCGGTAAGTATAAATTATACCTTAACGTATCCCCTCGCCATGATTACAAATGATAAGCTGAGCTTAAGTGGACAACAATACCGATAATCGTTATAGGATGCTTATCTTAATGTTAATTAACTGAACAACAAGAGCGTTTTGGCATGACCGTACACTGATATGATTCTCTTACCCTCGAAACTCGCAAAAAGAATGTCTGTAAATATTTATTTAATGTTTCCTGTTTATGTATCTTGGTATATATTTATTTATTGCTTTCCGTCTTTACATTTGAAATATGAAAATTTCAAAAAGATTTTAGGTGTGTTTTAATTTAAACTTTATAAAATCCAAAAAGATTTTTCTTCTAGTTTATTTTTGATTGACTGATGTTGGAACTCGAGTCTATCCTACCCAAAATCCTGATCGTAAGCTGGAAAACAATTGCATCTTCATAAACAGTCGAAGTTAACGAGTTTTGAAAGTTAAAGGATTAAAATGAATATTTTTCTAAACTTTCAAACTGCTGTCGGTTGGTGTTTGATTGAGATTTGATCTCATATGTGTCATTAGCTTAAATGTTAACTATATTCCAAGCGGTTGTTCTCATTATGCGTTTAGCTTTCTTGCATGTGCAGATGCTAAAGGCGAGGAGAACATGTTCGATGAAAAGCTTTGGAATGAAGACACGAAGTGGAGGCACTCAAAGGATAAGATGATCGAGTTGCCGATGTCCCTTCATCAACACCACAAGGATCTGAAGAATTGACAAGTCAAAAGATTCACGAGCATGACTCAATGGAGAGTTCAATCTAAGGGGGAGTTTGTCAACACACTTTCTACATTAAACGGGGAGTTTGTTGATACACTTTCTGCTTACGACGCGTGAAAACTTTGAAGATCCTCCGACATGAAAGACATAGAAGACGAACCATCACGAGTAGCGTCCAAGGGGGAGTTTGTTGATGCACTTTGTGTGGACGCGACTCGGCTCGGTTCGACTCGGCCTTGAAGACACGAAGATCGAGACAAAGCTACAGCCAAGGGGGAGTTTGTTGGTGCACTTGTGTCTGTACTTTGTCTGTATTTCGTCATGATACAAAACGATGTCTTTAATGTAAGGTTGATGTAAGTTTGACCAAGTCAACCATCCTCCTGGTTTGACTTGACCAAACAGTAATCAAATGTTTGTAAGGTGTTTGGGTCGAAAGATGTGTGATCGAAGGATTGTTTATATCCTTCGATCATAATCTCGAAACATAAACCCTCGACAGATGGACCTCGAAGGATATCATCCTTCGAGGTGTATGCTGATCTTTCGATATGTTTCTGGTCGACAGATGATCTTTCGATCAGTCTGTCTGATCTTTCGACCAGACCTGCTGTGTCGGGTATATATACCCATGTCTTGTGTTCAGTCAGAGAGGTGTGAAAGAGTTAGACATAGTGGACACAAGAGAAACAGAGAGAGCATTCTGTTGAGAGCACACACACACTTTGAGAGTTTATAGAACATATCTGTAAACATTGAGCTTGTAACCGGACCCTTCATTCGTATTAATACATGTGGTGTTAATCGGTGAATCTTGTGTGTTGTGTTTGTGCTTGTTCTCGTATACATTCTCGGTTGCATGCTAGCTTGGATTCCGCACTCGCTAGTGTGTTTGATATAACAAGGAAAAGGTTTTATCTCATCCTCGAGAGGGACCTACACTTTTTACAAAAACCTTCATCTTTTTTCATCATAACTTCTTATTTTACTACGGATCTACACTTAACCGAGTGTATTGGGCCTAGCTTCGGCTTCCCAAGTTAGAAATCTGCAGATTTCACACTCACCAAGTGTTAATCCAAGTAAAAACCCTTTTAAACCCTTTTAAAACTCGATTTTTACACAAAAACGGACCAAAACCGACACATATTTCGTTAACTGGATAGTGGGACGAAGTAGTGTCAAAACCGCCATGAAAAGTACTCGACAATACATCTGATTCAGGCGAAAACACAGCTCCGAATGCCGAAAACAGCCGCTTACACGAGCCAGACTGGTTTGTACGAAGGCACTAGCTTCGTACAGCCCAGCCTATGTTCCCGCATATGACTTAAACGCTCAAAGACCTCTCCGGCTCTAGGTTTAATCAGTAGCTTAAGGGTGGAGGGATGAACACTCGATTTTCCCGAAGAAAGACGTGAAGCACACTCGATTTTGGACAACGGAAGCAACACTTGTACGAGGCCTCCCTTTGTACGAAGGCACGCCTTCGTACGAAGATAGTAGCTTCGTACAAAGCCTCTGTATCCCACTCGACACTCCGATTTCGACCGTTTCAGCACTCTGGAGGATTTACGCACTTCTGTTCCCGTACGCAGGCTGATCCGACGCTCCCTTCAATCCATTACAAACCGTGTTTACTTGCTAAGCAAACACTGTGAGTATACTCGAACCCTTTTTCGCTTAACGCACTTTTGGGTGTTACATACGTTCTCTACCAAAACACAACGCACACAATGCTTAAATTATTTTACAAATGCTAACCGCTCTCGCATGTTATACGTGACTAGTTGATTGCTTGTTTGCTATGTTTACACGGTGATAACTTGTCCTACCACCCTTAGCAACGATAGTGCTATAGTTTGGATTCAGCACCTGTTTATTCAGGGGTTGTTAAGGTTTACTTATTTTACGTGCTCATTTCGGTGAACGCGTATCGTGCATACTCTACATCGCAGTCGTGTTGGTTAGCTTGCTTCATTGTCGATAGCTTACTTGATTCACCCCTTTTTACGTGTTACATGCTGGTTATGCGTAAACGCTTTATTACTATACTTATGCAAACTTGTGTACTCACCTTTACATTATTGTATTGACCTTAGTTTAACGTATGTGACAGGTTGATGGATTTGTCTGCTGGAAATGGTTTAGGAAGTATAGAAACCCGCCTAAACTAAGTTGCAAGTTTTGAATGTTATGTTTTGTTGTTTGAGAAACTACTGAATTCCGTCATTAGTTTTGTTGAAATATTTGTTTAATAGTATGGGATATTGAACCTTTTAAATATTGTCACTAAATTAGTCGTTATAGATTCTCTCGAGCAACTGATTCTCATCATGCCACATCTCGATGATTCCACCATCGGTTGGGGTGTGACAGAAGGAGTCTTTTTCGTTTTCTTAATCATCTTCGAAAGGGGAAGGGGATCTTTGGATTTAATATGAAGGGTTTTAGCTTTCCACTTTCGGTGAACCAACCCTTTAAACTTAGAACCGGACGAAGTACCCTTACCTTTGCCAACCACCGCAGAAGATGGGTACAACAGCTCCTGGTCCAAGTCCCGTATCTCCGGGTCACTATCTTCGTTCACCTCCTGGGGATCCACCCTAACTTGAACACCCGAAGATCCTGCCGTCTTCGCTTTAGATTCTGGGCGACTAGGAATCACCGAAGAAGCTTTAGGATCAACCGGAAGTCTAATCTCTTGAGCCGCCGAGGCTATCTGCTTTATAAAGGATTCTTCATCCGTGACTACTTCCTCAAAATCAGAGTCTAAAGTAGAAAAGCTGGGCACCTCAGTGCGTCCCTGAGTGACATCTCGTCTCCTGCAAGTCAGAAAAGAAAGAAGACATAAGCAAAATATAAATATTACGAGGTACCGCATGAAACAAAACAGGTCGGGTTACTTACTTTCACCATTCTTGCGGATCACCGGCCATTCCCTATCCCCTAGGTCCCAAAAATGGCACACTCGGCCTAAAAGTAATATATGCTCGGGAAAGGGACGGATAGGGCTCTAATTATCAATTATATCCTGGGCCATCTTCTGATTAAAAACAAAATTCTCTCCAAGATCAAAGTCCAGGGACTGATCTTTGAACCTCCACACCATATCGGCCGGAAGGCAAAGATCGTCCAAACATAAGAAATTATCTTTCGAGTTTTTCAAGCCGGACTTCTCATATCCGGCGGGACTGGGGATACCCTTCCGGTGAGCAAAGGTGTACTAGTCTCCGGTCGTGATAAACTCATAAAAATATCTAAACACATTTAGGTCCGGGTTGTAACCTAAAGCCCTACAGGAGATTTCAAAATGGTTAACCTGGCTAAGACCGAACGGTTAACCTGACAAAGATGGGCCCGGAAGAACTTAAGGGCCTTCATCGAGAATTTCGTAAAAGGGACATGGTAATTAGCAAAATTACAGACATGTGTATAAAGCAGAAATTTTCCAGAAAGAAAAGGGTATATCGGTTTATTCCGGGCCGGAAGCACCGGATTAAGGTCCAGGGGAACGTGAAATTCTCGAATAAATTTGTAAAATTGCTTCTGCGTCAAAACGCTGAAGCTTTCAGACATATTGTCTTTTCCAGGGGCCATTGTAAACTAATGAACAGATGAGACACACCTTAATTAAGAAGATGAAGACTGGTAAAAGATAATCACAGAGGGAATAAAAGGAAATAAAGAAGTGAAAAGTGAAAAATGAAAGTAAAAACCGCTTTATATATAAGAGAATAAGTCGGAAACAGCTGTCACGTCCCATCAAGAGTCACATCACGCGCCGTTCACGATTCCCGAAACAGGAAACTATACGGACACATGGCAGTTACTGACTGACGCGTTTTCACTTATCTCACAGGCGCCACGTCAGCACCGAACGAGCAACTCAAACATCATCCGTCACACATGCAACAAATTTACCAAGTCCAGATCGAACTTATTAAACTGGGGGACTTGAAGATACATAGCCGGAGACGGACCTTTCTCATAAGAGCCAGACCGAGTCATGAGAGACGCACGTCCCAAAGCTCCGTCCCCCAATCCCCAACAGACGGACCACCAATAGGTGCGTCCTACCGGATGACGTCATCACAGTTGACCAATACAAATACCCCCATCAAGTACAACCCAAGTACTATTTTCTGAACCTCCGTCCTACTTTCTCTCTCTATCAAATACTTATCCTCACGCCGGAGGGTGGTCGCAGAGGGGCCCTCCCATCACTGCGACGAGCCTAACAATTTGTTCATCTTGCATGTTCAGATATTCGAAGCATCCTGTCACACCCCGACCGCGTTAAAACAACAAAACCGCGGCGGAAACATTAGGGAGTGTCGTAACAGAATCATTGTTTCACAACACATGGAAATTGAAGTTTCGTTTTATTAAATTATTAAGTGTTTAACATTGTCTTAAAGTAAACAAACGAGTTCAACATATTGTCTTTCTTGTTTTATGTCACTAAGGCCTCATCCATTCCTACGTGAGCATGCATCATAGTCATCAAACAACAGCACCTAAAACATATGTGAAAATAAAGTAAGCATAAAAATGCCGATGAGTACATAGGGTTTGTGAGTGTGTCAAATTCATGGCTTGTATACATATTGCAATACCTCGTACGACCACTAGAGTCGATAATTGAAATCCTTGTACTGAAAAGTGTTTGTATTGCAATATGATTAACCAACTAAAACAAGTTGGTTATATGTTTAAGAAAACCTCGTTGCCATGAATCTTGACTAAAAACATTTGCTTTTGTAAACCAACAAGTAAATCATCTCGTAAGAAAACTTGTATAGTTTATATCATTTAGTAAACATCATTGCGTGACATCATTTGAAATCATTCGTCCGTGTTTTCAATCGTTCAAAATTGTTCAATTCATTTGTGTTATAAACCATCGTTCAATCGTTCATCTCATAAACCATCGTTTAATCGTTCGTGTTATAAACCAGCATTCAATCGTTCGTGTTATAAACCATTCATTCAATCGTCCGTGTTTTAATTGTGAAAACTAACTTTTGGTCGTTCTAGTTGAACACATTCAAACCTGTGTGACTCGTCTATACCACCAAAGGGTATCTTTAATCGACTAACAAACCACCAAAGGGTTTGTTAAAATAACAGTTTCTGTCGTTACCCACATTACCCCATAACCATGGCGATAGTCCGATAACGGGATTTGTCAGATCCTATGGTACCATAACATACTACTGGTCGGCTTGGCCATAGCTAATGAATGTCATTCGTGTTATGTATCAACGCACCAACAAGTTCGTCCACATTATTGAAATCGTTGTGTTTAATATAAACCATAGCATTTGTTTTTGAAATATCGGAATCGTTTTAGCACATATGAATCACCACAAAACAATTGAAAGAATAAAATAGGGGAACTATGTACTCACTTGAGATTGCAAGGTATCCTCGATTAAGTGAACTAACAAGCTCGGGCAATCAAGGAATCAAGTGGCACCTAGTATCGGATCACTATGTTAATAAATCGGGACCTAAATCGGGAGATCGGGTAGAATGAGGTCTTGTAAACCAAATGAGTGTTGGAACTCATATAATATGGTTTAACAAAGCCTACATTCTGATTTGAAACCTATTCTAAGTGCTTTTGACCCGTTATGACCCGTTAAGGTAGTTTACGCTACGTTAATGTGTCATTTGCGCAATTGCGCATTCAGATGGTCCAACTTGTCCTATGATAAGTCTTATATGCCTAAACTTGTTTAATAATGTTGCATAATCAGTTTAAGTGTCAAAATTTTGGTTACATATGCTTAAAGTGAAATTATGCGCAAAAAGGGCATTTTGGTCATTTTCCTAAGGCATAAAAACTACCTATCATACAACTAAGTAAATGAAGTGACCATAAGGTATAACCTCGAAAGGTTATTCCCTATACAACTATGGTCACAAAATATGTTTGGTCAGATCCTAATGATTGACCAAACGGGTCGGGTTTGAAAGTTTAAGCGGTTGTCAAGACCGCTTGATTTTACGACCCTAAATAAGCACTAAACTAAAAGTGACAACTTAAACATGTTTAACTAAGTTAGAAAACTGATTTGATATCAAAACAAAGTGTTTTGATACCCGAAAATAGTTTCGTCGCAAAATGCACATAATCGTGCATTTTGACCGAAACTTTGACTCGTCACTTCGACTAGTCAACGTGGTAATCAGTAGGTATAGTCGCAAGGGACTATAACCATCGTGATTACGCTCACATTACAAAGTTCAATTGAACTTTGACTTGACCAAATCTTGGTCAAAGCTGAAAGTCAAACACTGTTTGACTTTTTAGCTTGAAATAAATAAACAAGACATGAAAGAATACTTACAAGTGCTCTAGGCTGAAAAATAAGACTAAGAATGCTCAGGTATGAAGCCTCCAACTAAGTGTGGTAGCCTCAATTCAGAGCAAGATTGAAAAGAAAGGAGATGAGCAAGTTGAAGTGTTTGTGTGATGATCAAGAAATAATCCATACCTTACACTTGTTAGGACCTGATTTGGGGACTTGGAGAACACACAAACCAGCCCACAATACCCAAAAACTAAGATTAAAAACAAGTTCAGCAGGATGTTTTGAAGAAAAATGGTTTCTGCCACCTCCAGGCCTCACGGCCCGTGACCCAGGAAGACTTAGTCTTCGCGGCCAGCCTACCAGTCTGCAGTCCAGACTTTTACATTTTGACAGAAATGGTCCCTGCAGCCCAAAACTTGTTTTTCGACGCGTTTAACCCTCGTTAACCCAATTTCAAGGCTTTATAAGGATGTTAAAGCATACAGGAGTATAAATATGCTTGGAAATATCACGGATGTCGGTTCGTTTGGTCGTACGATCGCGTTTTTTTGTTAATTACAACGAAACTCGAACGGACGCGAAAACGATCCAAATTGCGCGACGAATTGTATTTTTGCATTCCTATCACTAAAATATAATATTCTAGTGATTACAAAATTTTCTGAATGTCTGGATATGGTCAGAACGCAAGATATGCACGCATATGCATACTTTCGCAGTTTTGACGCTTTTAGTCCCTATGATCAAATAAGCGTATTTTCGCATACCGAACCACTCAAAACTTATTTCTAAGCTATGTAAAGAGTATTTAGGGTATGTTTAGCTTATGATCTTGTTCCAGAGTGTACGTTGTTATACGAATTGGTAGACTTTTGCAGTTTGTCGCAAATAGTCCCTATGATCGAATAAACTTGTTTTTGCCATACCAAACCCTTCAAAACTTATTTCTAAGTTATGCATAGGTTATTTAAGGTATGCTAAGCTTATATCACTATTACGGAGTGTTTTCCGCGTTAAATTGATCACGTTTACATAACAGTTTGTGTATAACTTTCCATTAAGTGAATTAAAGCTTGAAATCGAACTAGAATTGCAATGTGAAATTGTCAAACACAAATAAATAATTATTGGGATCTAAACCCATTGTTTCATTGATATTTGATATTTTTCTACATCGTACAGTGTTTTCAAGAGCACAAATGTTACAGTCTCTCCTGCTTTAAGAAATTTCATTCCGAAATTTTAACTAGAGGAAACTTGTGAAAAAAAACGTGGATATTTCGCCTTCATTTGGTCCTCACGTTCCCAAGTAAATTATGGGCCAGGTTTGGACTCCCAGCGAACTTTGACTATTGGTATTCTTTTGTTCTTCAGTCTCTTGACCTCATGGTTAATTATCTCCAGAGGTTTCTCGACAAAGTGCTTGTGTCATCAACTTGAATTTCATCGAGGGGAATATGGAGATCAGTATCGGCTAAGCACTTTCTTAAATTGGACACGTGGAATGTTGGGTGAATATTCCCAAGTTCAGGAGGTAGCTCTAGTCGGTAGGCAACCTTTCTGATTATTTCAACAATCTTAAATGGTCCAACGTATCGTGGTGCAAGTTTTCCTATCTTTCCAAATCTCACCACTCCCTTCCAAGGGGATACCTTAAGTAGTACATGGTCTCCGACTTGAAATTCCAAGGGCTTGCATCGCATGTCCGCATAACTCTTTTGATGGCTTCTACCTGTCAAAAGATTATTGCGAATTTTCTAGACTTTGTCTATTGTTTCCAGAATGAGTTCAGGTCCAGTAAGCTGAGCTTCACCGATCTCATTCCAACAGACAGGTGAACGACATTTTCGACCGTATAAAGCTTCAAAAAGCGCCATATTGATGCTAGCATGATAACTATTATTATAAGAGAACTCGATCAATGGTAGATGCGAATCCCAATTACCACCAAAGTCTATCACACATGCTCTAAGCATATCCTCCAATGTTTGTATCGTCCTCTCAGATTGTCCATCCATTTGGGGATGATAAGCAGTGCTCAGATTTAGTTGGGTTCCCATAGCAGATTGCATGGTCTTCCAAAAGTAAGACGAATCGAGCATCACGGTCAGATATGATGTTCAAAGGAACACCATGACAGGACACTGTTGGTGCATTCATCTGTCGACTTCGTCTTATATCGAGTCTTGGTTTCGTTGCGGATCTGATCAAGCATGATGTCATCATATTCAATGATGACATCATCATGTGCAACATCACACGAAATACAATGCACACATGAAAACAAATTTTAATTTCGTTTGAATTGTCATAAGGTAATTTCGTTTGTAATATTGTAATGTAATTTCGTTTGGAAGTACATGGGGTAACTTCAAACGAAATTAGGTTAGCTATAAATAGGCTAGTGGTCTTTTCATTTGTAACGAAATCTGATTTGTGTACCGAAGTGTTACCGGTCTGTCTACTGCATGTAATCGTTGTCAAATCTATATACAAGACATTTAAAGTGTGAATCAAGCTGTTTCTTTGTCTATACGTCTGTTTCCGCCTTTCGTATAGATAAGAACTCTTCTGAACGACTCATTTGGGTCACGATTCGATCCTACATGTGGTATCAGAGCTCAGGAGGAAGAGTTCTTGCCTAATTCAGTTTGAAAATCGGTTTTCTACACCTTCTTTCACGAAATTAACAAATTTCACGGTCAAAATGATCTGATTTTCACGTATATCATGCATAACAATGTTTTAAAGAATCCTTGAGAGTTTTGGATCTAAAATCAGCTTAAAACTTGAACAAATACTTAATTTCGTTTGAAACATATCGAAATATGATGACGTCAGCAGCCCTTCAAACGAGATTAGAGGTTAATTCCGCTGGAATATCACTATTTCGTTTGGTATTCCCGTTTGAGAAGGTTATTCCGTTTGAAAAAGGTCTAATTCCGTTTGAAAGTACATCTTGTTCGTAATTCCGTTTGAAAGTGATTTGTGTGAAACATCAAACGAGGTTGTCAGTAAGTTGGGAAAAGAAATCACGTGATTCTCATAAATTGATAGATTCATAATAATTGGTCCAATCAAATTGAATTGAGTATTAAATAGTGTCGTCCTTTGCATGTGATCTGATAATTACATCTCTACTCGATCAGCCATGTCAAAATTCATTGCTTAGGTCATACCACTAACTCAATCGGCCCAATAGGATAAGAAAAGAAATAACTTTTGTCGGCCATTTATAATCAAAAAGGAAGTGGTGAATTGAGTTGTGTTGTGTGGTGAATTAATCCGACCCATGTGATTCACATAGCGGCCCAATCAGAATTAAGTAAACAATTAAAATTGTCGGCCCATGTCTTGATATAAGTGTTTGCATGTGATTTTTAATGTTGTCGGTCACGCATCATTACATGTGATTTTAATCAACAATATGTTTGCATGTGAATTCAGACTTTTGGTTCAAGATTTGTTTGTGTGAATTGCGTGTGATAAGGGAGGCCCAGTTCATTCTAAGCCCATATCTCGTGGCCCATTTGTTCTGGTCTATTCATTCAGAGATTATACCGGAATACATTGAAAGTGTCCGCAAATCTTCGACACGAGTCTTAGATTGATTTCATCAACACACACTTTTACATATTCAGTTCGTTTAAAACTGATCGTTTGTTTGATTGTCAACAGTGTTTTACGAGGTGATCCAGCTCGTTTGAGACCAGTATTTTTAAAACAAGAAAGTTTGTGTTTCTGAAGCTTTAATTTTGTTTCAAGGAGTGTTTTCGTTTCAAGAGAGGAAGTGCAGATATGATCTAGAACAAAAAGGATTCACTGAAAAAGTCTTTTGACATGTTTGTAGCCTTTGATAATGAAACCACAAAAAATGACCATTGATAGATATTGTCATCTTGTTTTGGAAATGGGAAGTTTGGACATAAAGAAAGACGATGATGAATGGGTTGATAAACTTGCTGATGCTTTACCACAACAGAAATGGGAAAATTATTTGATGATTGTTAAACACATGAGGAAGTCTGAGAATATGAATTTGGCACAGTTTATTCAGAAAATTGAAGAGCATGAATTGGAAAGAGAATGGGAAGAAACAGAAACAAGAAAAGCTGCAGAAGATAAAGCAAAAATAGAAGCTGAGAAAGCAGAAGTTGAAGAAAGTTCAAGAAAGGAAACTGAGGGACAGAAAGCTGAAATAGAATCTGAAGAACCAGTGGTTGAAAAGATTATAGAGAAAATTGTTGAAGAAGAAAAAGTGGTAAAGAAAATAGTTGAAGTCGAAAAAATAATCGAAGTTGAGAAACTTGTTGAAGTTGAAAAGATGGTTGAGATTGAAAAGATTGTCGAAGTTGAGAAGATAATTGAAAAAGTGATTGAAGTTGAAAAACCATGTTTGAAGTGTTTAGAATCTTGCCAAGTTTGTGAGGAGAAAGATAAAAAGATTGCTGATTTGGAGAAGATTAAAGAAGATTTACTGTCGGATGTGAAGTATGTGAAGGAATCATATGATGTGCTGAACAAAATAGTTGATAGTTTGAAAAAGACGAATTCAGAGATTGAAAATGCAATGACAAAAATGAGCGCAACATTAATGACAAAGCAGAGAATCATCAATGAGTATATCGAAGACTGTGCTAAACTGAAGCAGGATTTGGAATTTGAAAAGATTGAAAGTGAAAGGATTAAACGATTGTTGTTAAGCTATACAACATGTGATTATTTGATTGAGCGTGTTTATCCTACTGTTGCAGGTCTTGAAGCTTTCATGGATGAAAAGACAAAAGAAACGGATACTGGTAAGAAACATGGTGTCAAGTATAACAAGTGTCCGCCCCCGATCCGTGAAAGTTACTCACCCAGGAATCCTAACGAGGAGCGTCTAAAAAAGGCAGTCAACATCAAGTTAAAGTCTGAAATCATTGATAAATTACCAGACAATATTGATGTTACATTCACAGCGTCTGACACTGATCATGAGTCTGAGTTATTAAAGAAAGTAGTCGATCAGGTGTTGGATATGGATGAAAAGTCAAAACCAGAGTCTAAATCTGAAAGTTCGAGTTCGTCAGAAAAGAGTCCGAGTTCACCGGTTAAAAGGGTTTACAATAAAGAATTTCTGTTATCAAAATCTAATTTGAATGACGGATCAATCAAAGTAGCATATACTTTGAATGATTCAGACAAATTATATTCTGATGAGGAATTCCCAATAAGAAGTGTCAAAACTGAACAGATTAAACAGGTTTCAAATTAATAGAAATTAATATTTCTGAAATAAAAGATTTAAATCTTGCTGAAAAACCTAAAAAGTACACTTCAAGAGTTCAACAGAGATTGAACAAGAAAAAAGGTTACGGTTCTGGTTATGGTTATGGTTATCGAAAGAAACCAAACCACAACGGTAATTTCAAAAAGCAAGGTCTTGGTTTTAGTTCTTCAGAAAATTATAAAAATGAGAAAAATTATAAATAAAAAACAACATTTGTTGCAGGAGGAAGTTCTGAAGATGAGCAGAAGAAACCATTCTGGAAACAATCAAATCAAGAGTTTCTTGCTCAAGTAAAGAAGAATGTAAAGAAATTTGATTCAAGAGTTGACAGAAGAATTTGTTTTAAATGCCAAAAAGTTGGACATATTGCTTGGAATTGCCAACAGTCCAACAACACAAAACAGGGAGTTACTTCTGACTCAAAATCTGAGAAGAAACAATCAACTGTAAAATCTAAAGTGTTTGAAAATTCAACTTCCGAAGAAGGTGAAAGTTCAAAACATTTTTACAAAAGAAGAGTTGATTTAAACAAACAAAAATGGGTTGTAAAATCTGAAAGTAGTTCTGACAATGAATCTGATTCCATAAAATCAGAAGAGTCATGTGTTGAGAAAAAGGTTGATAATTCCGTTCCTGAGTTGAACGAGGAAAACTTTCCGGTATTGTCAAAAGAAAATCTAAAATCAAAAGGTATGTTTGAGATATCAGATCAATTCTTTTCTGGAGAAAAAGAATTTGATGCTGAAAAGGCTTTCAATGGGAAAGTCAAACATATTTTCGGGAAGATGGTTGATAGGAAGGTTAAAAGTGCAAAAGAATTTTATAAATCAAAATGTTGGTGGGATAGATGTGTACCAGAATTTCCCAAGGGTGGTCAGGCTTGGGGGGAAGTTTTTCCTAACTGAAAATCCTGACTTGCCGGAGCTCCCAGGTTGGTAAGCGTGGAGCAGGAATCGGCATCATTCTTGAAAAGATTAGCTGGTAAATCTACAGGTGATATCTTTAAATTGTTATATATTGATTTACAAATGATATGGTTGGTGAAGTGAACCTACTAGTGGTTGAAGATGGTTTTCACTTACAAGTGGTAAATCAAGAACATTAAGTTGTACTTGTTTTCCCACAAATGATTGAGAAACAAAGTGATGAACCCCTAACTTACAAGTGATAAAATCAACGAAACTTATTTTCCGGAAAAACCATTTGATTAAAACAAACTTAAGTGTTTTGAAATCAATGGGAAAATAGTTTGTTGTGAGGGGGAGTTCTGATTGTTTATGCCAAGTGGATGGAGAATTGAAGTGATTTGATATGAGTTGTCACTTTACTTGTACAGTTTGTTTTCAAATTTCCTAAAATGTGTTTGCATTTTAGGGGGAGTAAAAATTTCAGAAAATCCAAAAACATTTGAAAATTTGAAAAAGCCAAAAACATGATAAAATCAAAAATGAGTTTTGTTGTATAAAAGAGGAAATGATAGTACATCAGTGAACGATCACGACATGCTAAAGAAATGGAAAGTTAAATAGTGATAATCGGTCTCACTGATGATGTGCCAGTAGGTTTTTGCACATTTAGTAGATTGTGACGAGATATAAACCTAAATTCAAACTTGCTTATATCATAGGTAACATCTCTCGGATATATGGGTAACCCTCGAAATCTTGTTTGAAGGACCCCTCTTTCTGAGATACTAGGTCTTTATGCTTAGTGATATCTGGGGTATTATCCCGGGACTTCTGATAATGCGGAAGCAATGGCCTAGTCCCCGGAGAATACTTTACGCTTGCTTGAAATATAAAGCCTACCCTCAGCATAAAAAATGATGAAACATTGAAAAATGCTAATCATGTGCTGTTGAAGAAAATATCCTCTAAAGGGGACCCACCAAAAGTCGAGCCGTCATCTCTCTGCTGAACGGAAGTTCTGACCTGAGCTCTCACGGCCCTCGTAATTTAACCCCTTACAGATATCATCTAGGTATACTCACCTGTAAGACTAAATATTGGGATCTGGATACGGGAGTATATTCTGAGGTGGGACACGCAAGTAAGTTTAAGTATCTAAAACACTAATCTCGTATCTCGAAACAGTTGAACTTTGTGTGAAAATTTAAGTGGATCAGTATACTGACAATCTAAGTGAATCGTTTAGAACTTAAAATGTTTAAATCTTAACGATGTTGGTGATTTGTCCCAAAAACTGATATGATCCTCTTACACAAACTCACAAAAATATTGCTTGTAAATATTTCGTTATTGTATTTCTTTCAAAACAAAATTCCAAACAGATTTTTAGTGTGTTTTAGCAAAAATTTTGAAAAATCCAAAAAGATTTTCGACAACTGATATTGAAGAGCTGATTTTCAAAATTTCGAGTGCTGAACATGATGAACAGGTTTGGGAGAATGTGATTGAAAAGTTTTTAAGTGTAAAGGAGTCTATTGAAAGTAAATTGTTCTGAAAAAGAATGATGTTTTTACAAGTGGTAATCAAAGATTAATTTTTTTATATTTGTAAATCTTATTTTGAGGTTAAGGATGTGCAGGATAGCTTGGTTTCTGACCCTAAGCAGACAGAGAGTCGGGTCACGATCCTGATCCTGTGAAAGCCAGACTACGATCCCAGTACAAGTTGAGGGGGAGTCTGTTAGAGAAAGAAAGTCGGAAGTTGCTAGAGCCAGCTGCTGATCCTGAAAATTACAAGAGAGAATTGCATCATCCTAGGAGGAGATTAGTTGAAGAATGTTAGAGTGAGGCAAGAATCAGATCGAGATTCTAAAAAGAGCCCAAAGACTGATAAAGACTGAAGATTGTGAAGACTCGACACTTAAGACTCGTCAACATCTGAGGGGGAGTCTGTTGGTGCATTCATCTGTCGACTTCGTCTTATATCGAGTCTTGGTTTCGTTGTGGATCTGATCAAGCATGATGTCATCATATTCAATGATGACAAATGATGACATCATGAAGATGACATCATCATGTGCAACATCACACGAAATACAATGCACACATGAAAACAAATTTTAATTTCGTTTGAATTGTCATAAGGTAATTTCGTTTGTAATATTGTAATGTAATTTCGTTTGGAAGTACATGGGGTAACTTCAAACGAAATTAGGTTAGCTATAAATAGGCTAGTGGTCTTTTCATTTGTAACGAAATCTGATTTGTGTACCGAAGTATTGCCGGTCTGTCTACTGCATGTAATCGTTTTCAAATCTATATACAAGATGTTTAAAGTGTGAATCAAGCTGTTTCTTTGTCTATACGTCTGTTTCCGCCTTTCGTATAGATAAGAACTCTTCTGAACGACTCGTTTGGGTCACGATTCGATCCTACAGACACAATCACCTCAACGTAAATCTTGGCAAGTTTATCGGCAAATAGATCTTCGCGAATCGGTAAAAGGTGTGCTGATTTTGTAAGACGATCAATGACTACCCATGTGGCATCATGACCTCTAGATGTGTGTAGTAACTTAGTGATGAGATCCATCGCAATGTTCTCCCACTTCCATACCGGTATCTCTGGTTGTACAAGCAAACCAGATGGTCGTTGGTGTTCAGCCTTGACTTTGAGACAAGTTAGGCATCTAGACACATACAAGGAAACATCCCTCTTCATATCAGGCCACTAGTACTGAGTACGAAGATCCTTGTACATTTTGTCAGCACCAGGATGGATTGAATAACGAGACTTATGAGATTCATCCATCACTAAAGTGCGAAGATTGTCTTGACTCGGAATCCACAAACGGTTCTTGAAATAAAGTAACCCATTGTCTTTCGTTTCGAGTTTAAGCTCTAGTTAACGTGGTAATTCCTTACCCATCAAGTCTTGTGTAACACAAGTATGTTGAGCTTGAGAGATGCGAGTTTGAATATCATATTGAATTCGAAAACAGTGAAGCTTGACACGTTCCTTTCGACTTAGCGCATCAGCTACGATATTCGCCTTACCAGGATGGTAGCAAATTTCGCAATCGTAATCGTTCAAGAGTTCAACCCAGCGTCGTTGTATCATATTTAGCTCTTTCTGATTTAATGTGTTGGAGACTTTTATGGTCTGTGAAAACCACACACTTCGTGCCATAGAGGTAGTGTCTCCAAATTTTGAGAGCAAAAACCACAGCGCTTAACTCAAGATCATGAGTCGTGTAGTTCTTCTCGTGAATTTTCAATTTTCTTGATGCATAAGCTATAACTTTACCTCGTTGCATGAGAACACAACAAAGGCCTAGGTTCGATGCGTCACAATAGACAACGAAATCATCATTTCCATCAAGTAAAGATAAGACAGGAGCATCACAGGGTTTTCGTTTCAGTGTTTGGAAAGCTTCCTCTTGTTTGGGTCCCCACTCAAATAGCTTATTCTTCTAAGTCAAAAAGGTGAAGGGAACCGCGATCTTTGAGAAGTTCGCAATAAATCGTCGATAGTATCCAGCAAGACCAAGAAATGAGCGAACTTCTGTGGGTGTAGTAGGTGTGTTCTAATCCTTAATAGCTACAATTTTGGAAGGATCCACGTGAATACCCTGCTCGTTGACAATATGACCCAAAAACTGAACTTCCTTAAGCTAAAATTCACACTTGGAGAATTTGGCAAAGAGTTGTTTGTCACACCCCCAAAATCCACATGCGGAGTATCACCGCTTGGAGGCGTGACTGACCAGGATCAAACCACTAATCATATTGAAAAAGTAAATAATTAAATGTAAAAGTCCTACCAACACGATTAGTGTCCAAAACAAACATAGTTAAATCATGAGCGAAAGCATAATGTTTAAAACCAAATCAAAAGTTTAATTATCAATTGTTTAACATGGCACACAGCCGTCCATGTCCCACAACGACTATTCCTTGTGCAAGCTCCAGCTAAGTACCTATAGACCTGCAAAGCATGTAGTAACGAGTCAACAACAAGTTGAGTGAGTTCACGGTTGGGTGTTCATTTTAAGTTGTTTCGAAAACAGTTCCTTTAGCTGGCATCCCTGCCGTGGGGGTTACCCCATAGTTGAAAACGTGATTTGTTTAACCCTTTGTTTAACCCATTTACTCTGGCAATCCGCCGTGGGGGCTACCCCATGATAGTTATCTGGCATTTCGGCCGTGGGGGCTACCCCATGTATACACTAGACTCGTTACCATATCGACTACTGACGAAAAGTCATGTTTAAGTGCCCTGAACTGTCAATGTCTATCATCATTGACGTGCCCAGATCCATTAGTTCACGCCCGTCCTCTGCGGCACGGTGTGAGGCTTGTCAGACCTAAATAGCGCTATCTAACTAATGACCCGCTCGCCATTGGCCCGGCGATAAAGTCGATATAAAATAGGAGGGACTTCGTGATAGAGTTTTGGTCTAGTAAAGTTATCTGTCCATGAGGACGAGGAATTACATTCCTGAACCATTACTGTCCTACCCAAGAAAGGACGAGGAATCCATATTCCTTAACCCCATTCCCAACCCCAGGGAATCCCATGCTTTGTAGAGTGTGAACTCACCTTGGTTTGCTCGGCAGATTACACAGAAAGATCAGGTCTAAATGCTAGTGGTCAACCACGTCCTATCATGGTTATTATACAAGTCAGGTTTTGGTTTCACAGAGTGCACATAAGTATCACGTAAGATAGCATGTAAAAACACACACGGATCATGGCAACACATATCATTACGTTTAACAGTTAGATCGTACTCAACTGTGTAATTAAGAGATTGGGCTCGCACAAGCTTTATGGCCTTGTGCGAGTCATATGTTGAAGCCCACTATACCCGGCCCAAAACCAAAATACCCAATAAAACTATAAACATGAACACAGTTCTAACAACATGTCTTGTGCGATCCGTTTACCAGCCCAGCCCAAAATCAACAACTGGACCAAAAAGTTAAACCAACATACATCTTGTGCGACCCGGATCCTAGTGTGCAACTCGTGTTGGGCTTTGAGGCCCAACTGTTAAACAACAATTCGATTTGTGCGGTCCAGTCACTCTTGTGCGACTGAGGTGTCTTGTACGACTGACAAGGCTTGTGCGTTCAGATCAGGTCTTGTGCGACCTGATCTTGTGCGACCCAAGAGCTTGTGTGATCAGCTCTTGTGCGACTAGGGTCTTGTGCGATCGATTTAACAACTTTTCGTGATTCAAGCAATCAGTTACATCTATTCCATAATTTCCTAATTTCATGCAATCATTTACCAGTTCCTACTCAATTCGTTTGACTCAAAATAACAGTTTCCATACTTGTAGAAAATCAATCAACAACAAACAGTATCAAACTTAGCAATTATTCGATCAAACCAAGTAATCCTTACTAATTTCATATGAACCCTAATCCAAATTAAAACATGAACAATAATCATACTCATCATCATATGCTAACATAATTTACGCTTTTGATCACAAGCATGCATTCCAATCATGACAACTCAACCATTATTCGAACCTAATATATAATAGCCGATTACTTGTAACATCACACGGTCAACAATCATATATAAACATCACATGATTAACATTCCGAAGCATACACATATCAGCCGATTTAACAAGCATTCGTTTCCAGATCAAATCGTTAAACATCCATACATAATATCATTGTTCATCATTCATACAACCACAATCGTTTGATCCAATCATGCAATCATAACATCGTACAACTAATTATAAATCAAACACACTAACCGATTAAAGAAGAGGGTAGGGGATTGATCCGAACACAAGATCTTCGATGAGGAGGATGTTTGGCTGCCTTCGGTTCGTGAGAGAGAGAGAAGAGCTAGGGTTTGTGTTATGAAAGTTGCAACACATGTGGAGTATACCCTCCTCTCCTAAGTTATGCGACACAAGGGAAGTGGGCCTAACCCTCTTAACGGGCTGCCCAATCGATTCACTCACAAGAAGGGGTGTGGAACGAGAGTACTAAAGCCCAAAGGCTTGTGCGTTCGGATGTCTATTGTGCGATCGGTTTCTATCGTGTAGTATTACATACATATAAACAACCACAACAATTCACATTTAACATGACATTCAATGTCATAGCATTCCGTTTAGTCATTCAATTCACCAAAATCACAAAACGTTTACGTTACATCAAGGTACAAAGATAGGTTCGAAATACGAGTTGTCACATTGTTCCTTCTTCAGGAGTTACATTGTCAGACGAAGGTGTTGTTCGTGATCGGCTCGTGACTTAGAATAAATAAGAATATCGTCAATGAACACAATGATAAACTTGTCTAAATAAGGTTTACAAACCCTATTCATTAAGTCCATAAAGACAGCTGGAGCATTCGTCAACCCAAAAGGCATGACAATGAACTCGTAATGACCATATCTCGTGCGGAAAGCAGTTTTGGGAATATCTTCTTCGAGTACACGAAGTTGATGATACCCAGAACTCAAATCGATCTTGGAAAAACATGTAGCACCTTGCAGCTGATCAAAGAGATCATGAATTCGTGGTAGGAGATATTGATTCTTGATTGTGAGTTTATTTAGCTCACGGTAATCGATACACATACGGAAAGACCCATATTTCTTTTTCACAAACAGGACTGGAGTGCCCCAAGGAGAATAACTCGAACATATGAATCCTTTGTCAGATAACTCTTGAAGTTGTTTCGACAACTCTTGCATCTCAGACGGTGCAAGGCGGTAAGGTACTTTAGCAATCGGGTTGGCATTAGGTACAAGATCAATATGAAACTCGACTTGACGAACTGGAGGTAAACCAGGCAGTTCATCAGGAAACACCTCTGGATAATCTCAGACAATAGGAATATCTTGAATACTTTTGCTTTTTCCTTTCTCCTTTACGACATGTGCCAGAAAGGCCACATAACCTTTTCGTAGGTATTTTTGGGCTTTTGTACACGACATGGGTTTCAAACCATTAGAGGGTTTCTAGCCACGAACTTCTAAGATTTCACCAGACGAAAGAGGAATACGAACAATCTTGTCGAAACAAACCACCTCAGCATGATGTTTGGTTAACCAATCCATTCCTACGATAATATCAAAACTCCCAAGTTGCATTGGCGTGAGGTCAATAGGAAATAGGTGGTTATAGAGGTTCAATTCGCAATCGCGGATGACAGAATCGAGTATAAGTGGTTCACCGGTAGCAATCTCGACAGATAAGGGCTTTCCTAGTTTAGTTCTAGGCATCACAAGTAAAGGCTCAAAGGCTAACGATACAAAGCTTCTATAGGCACCAGAATCGAAAAGAACAGACGAATGGTGATGGTTAACAAGGAATATACCGTTAATGACCTCGTTATCAGCACGGGCCTCGTTGGCGTTCAAGTTGTATGCTCGTCCACGAGCGGGATTGGCAATCGCATTCACAGGTTTCAGATAGTTGTTCCTGAAGTGACCCATTTCTCCGTAGTTATAACATGAACCAGGTGGGAATGGAGGTCTAGCAACGTTTCCTTGTGCTTGTGCTGGATTCTGAGCAGCTTGATTCGGAACGGATCGACAAATATTAGCCGTATGGCCAAGTCCACCACATGATGTACACTGTCGACAAACTAGCTGTGCCAAATGATGACCATTGCACTGATTACACTATGGCGCAGTACCAGTATATGGCTTCCTCACAGGAGGCTGTGTCGGTTGGTTCTGAGTGTTCTGATTAGGTTGTGCGATAACAGCAAAGTTTTGGGAAGCCTTACGCTTCCTCGACCTCTTTGATGACTCGGATTTGTTATTCTTGTCTTTTCCTTTGTCTTGAGTGGCTGACTATTTCTTATCACCCTTCCTAAACAGCTTACCCTTCCTGACCTGAGGCCCAGTCAAGGTTGCAGCCAACTCGATGGCCTGACGAACAGTGGTAGGGTTGCTACCAGTAACAATGTTTTGCACAGGGTCAGGTAAACCACTGATATACCTCTCAATAGCCTTATCCAACGGGGTAACCAGTGGGACAAAGCAAACTCAACTCCTCATAACGATCCGTGTAAGCATGGTGTTCTCCCCTATCTTGTTTCAAATCATCGAATTCCCTTTCCAACGCCCTTATTTCATGTCGGGGGCAGAACTCTTTCATCATGAGAGCCCGAAGCTCTTCCCAAGTTTGTGCCATTGCCACATCGGCACCCCTATCTCTCATCACACCATTCCACCATGTTAATGCTCGTTTCTCAAAAACACTAGATGCGAACTCAACTTTTCGCTCATTCGGACATTGAACATGTCGAAATGTGCTTTCCAGACTCTCAAACCATTGTAGGAGAGCGGTAGTTCCTTGAGACCCAGAAAATTTCAGTGGTTTAGCCGAATTGAATGTCATAAAACTGCACTGAGCATTATTATTGTTATTGTTATTTGCTTGATTGATATGAGTAATAAGGTTCGGAATCACAGCAGCAATCTGCAGAGTGACTAGGGCTGCGAGTGCAGCATCCTGAGTTTGATCACGTCTAGGAGGTATTCTAAAAAGAACAAGGAAACATGAGAAACGAGTGAGATTGATATTTGGATAAACAAAAGAGGTATTGAAAATATTGATGAAACATAAGGAAGGCGATCATTTGTTCGTTACTTCGAACAAACAAATGACACACAGTGACTAATCAAAGTAAACAGGTCTTTATAATGTATCGCGAAGACATGTTTTAGCCTATAAGTGGACACTCATCCCAAGAGTTCCCAGGTAAGAGTGACTGGTCCGATTATGTGGATTTGTACGAACACTCTAGCCTTAGACAGAAAACTTGGGATACAAGCACCCACCCTTCCAGATTGCATGTGTTCACATTATAAAGACCCAAACTTTGACGAGATTTTGAAAACTTTGAAGGCTAAATGCCTAAAACAGATCATCTAGGAATAGATGATTGATTTTCAGAATGGATTTGAAATTTGTGTTCTTGTTGTGGTTGTCACCTAAAGATAGGTGATAACATTGTTTTAAGATCTAAACACAAGATAACTTGTGTTGGGGTCCTAGAAAGGTTATAGTCTAGGTCAAAGCATTACTAATAACCTAATTCCCTATAACCATTGGCTCTGATACCAACTCTTCTGTCACACCCCGGCTGCGTTAAACAACAAAACCGCGGCGGAAACGTCAAGGGGTGTCGTAACAGAATCATTGTTTCACAATACATGGAAATTGAAGTTTCGTTTTATTAAATTATTAAGTGTTTAACATTGTCTTAAAGTAAACAAATGAGTTCAACATATTCTCTTTCTTGTTTTATGTCACTAAGGCCTCGTTCATGTCACACCCCGACCACGTAAAACAACAAAACGTGGCGGAATCATCGGGGAGTGTTGTAACAGAATCGTTGTTTCATAACACATGGAAAATTGAAATTTTGTTTTATTGATTAAATGAGTTACAATGTCTTAACAAACAAAGAAGTATAACATAATTAACTAGTCTTGCATCTTTTATTGTCACTAAGGCCCAAGTCCGCCTATGTGTAACTTGATCAATCCTATGCATCATCTCCTGAAACACATGTGAAAATAGGTACGTCAGCATAAAAATGCCTGTGAGATACATAGGTTTTGTGAAAATAGGATTCATGACTTATAAGTTTGGTAAAAAGTTGTTTAACAAAAGTCAGTCATGATCCTTGTAAAATGTTGTGTTTTATAAATCATTTGAAAAGTGATGATAAAGTAGATGTTATGTAAAAGAATAATGTAAGGTTAAATGAATAACCAAGTAAAATGAGTTTGTATAAATAAGTTGTTTGTAAAACAATGTCTTGTGAAAAATATGTTATTTGTATAAAATGTCATATGTCTAAATTGAAATGATCTAAATAACGCTACGATATATAATACCATACAAGCACTTATATATAGGAAGTACCAGCGGCGTATCCACCATGCTTGTATCATATTACACACGCCTCGTTATTTAAGTCACTCAAACCAACCAATAATGTAAAATATCCATGTTTAATCCAATAGTCAAATGTCATAGTATAACCCAAGTTAAATAATAATCATGTAATGTGTAAACGAAAGTTATATATGGTAAGTAAAATGAGACTACTTAAACCATCAATGTAAAAATGTTTATGTATAGTCAAATGTCAAATGTATATGTAAAAACCATCATATGTAATGTGTAAACAAATGTTATGTAGAGTGAATAAAAGCATTTATTGATTAAAAGCATTTATTCAACCCTATAAGAAAGTAATGTACAAAACAATGCATTTGATAAAATATAATCAAAATTATGTTTTGTGAGATAATGCATGCTTTACTGATACAACATTTATGCGGTAATGTTAAACGCCTACATTCAAGCCTTGAGACAGACGGATAACGCTAAGTAAAGATTATCAAAAGAAATGTTTTCGGATTCGGTCATTCCTTCCACCCAAACAAACCTAGGGTTTTAGGAACGGGATTTGTCAAGTCCTATGGTACCACTACCTACTACCGAGCGGCATGATCGGTGTTAATGAATGTAATTTAGTCCCGTTAAACAAACGAAATGATATACCAAATGTAAGCATGATTTATGAAAATAATGTACCTAGTATGCTAAGTGAACATACAAGGTAGAGATATAAAACAATGTGTCCATGTGTTACGAGAACATATGCAACAGAGATGCAATGTAAAACAATGTACTAAGTATGCTAAGTTAACATACAAAGCAGAAAAGTCATGTAAAATAATGTGCTAGCATGTTAAGTAAACATACATAGCAAAAGAAAATGTAATGTAAATCAATGTGCTAAGTATGCTAAGTAAACATACATAGCAAAAGAAAATAAAATTATGTACTAATAGTGTACTAATGAACATAGCAAGTATATGATATGAAAACATGGAAAGCATGAAAATAACAAGTAGGCACATGCGTTTCACCCCAAAACGTTTGGAAAACAGTAAAAGAGGGGTCTATGTACTCACTTGAGGGTGCTTATAAGTCTTGAATAACAACCAAGCAAAGCTAAATGGATCACGAAATCAAACGGCACCCTATATAGATAACTACATAAATAACCAGACCTAAATCGGGAGATTGGATAGTATGAGGTTTCGTAAACCAAATGAGTATTGGAACTCATATGATATGGTTTAACAAAGCCTACATACTAAAATGAAACCTAACCTAAGTGCTTACGACCCATTATGACCCGTTTAGGTAGCTTATGCTACTTTAACGCGTCGTTCGCGTAAAACGCGTTCAGACCGCCTAACTAGTCCTATGACAAGTAGAATATGCCTTAGCATGTCTAATATAGTTGCCTAATCAGTTTAGATGTCAAAATTTAGGTTACATATGCTTAAAATGAACTTATGCGTAAAAAGGGCATTTTGGTAATTTTCCTAAGGCATATAAACTACCTATCATACAACTACTTAAACGACGTGACCATAAGGTATAACCTCGGAAGGTTATTCCCTATACAACTATGGTCACCTAATGTGTTTGGTCGGATCCTAATGATCGACCAAACGGGTCGGGTTCGAAAGTATAAGCGATTGTTTAGATCGCTTACCTTACGACCATATATAAGCACTAAATCTAAAAGTGACGAGCTAAACATGTTAAAACATGTTTAACGAGGTTTGAAAACAAGTTTTGATATCAAAACAAACGGTTTTGATACCTAAGAGTAGTTTGGTTACAAAATACGCATGAACACGCATTTTGGCCGAAACTACGACTCGTCACTACACCTAATCAACGTGGTAATCAGTAGGCATAGTCACTAGGGACTAAAACCATCGTGATTACGCTCACGTTATGAAGTTCAAACGAACTTCATGTTGACCATTGATTGGTCAAAGCAAAAAGTCAAACACTGTTTGACTTTCACGCTTGAAAAGCATAAAAAGCATGAAAGAATACTCACAAAGGGTCCAAGCAAGGAAATCTTGATCCAAATTGCTCAGGTATGAGGTGCAAGACCCCAACTTAGAGCAAATGAATCAGATTTTGTGAGTTGCAACAATGAAAGGTGTTAGGTATTTATAGTTTTTCCACAACCATTAGGATCATTTCTTGCAAAAGAGGGCACAATCTTGGCCATACACTTGGGCCCAAGGTTTAGAATACAATGGGAACATGAAAACCATCAAATGGTATTCAAAACAAGGGATTAAAACCATCAAAGCAGCTGGAACAAATACCAAACCAATGAAATACAATATTTCCTTGGTTTGGTATTTGTTTGAAGATTGAAGTGACACAGGTGTCACAGTTCATTCCTACGTGAGCATGCATCATAGTCATCAAACAACAGCACCTGAAACATATGTGAAAATAAAGTCAGCATAAAAATTCCGGCGAGTACATAGGTTTTGTGAGTGTGTCAAATTCATGGCTTGTATACATATTGCAATACCTCGTACGACTACTAGAGTCGATAATTGAAATCCTTGTTTTGAAAAGTGTTTTGTATTACAATATGATTAACTAACTAAAACAAGTT
>JARYGA010034201.1:0-45381 GCA_030545235.1 Helianthus tuberosus | reverse complement strand
GCGGTTCACATTTCAAGAATTTTAATTTCGGGAAATTGTTAAAAAGATATAATGTGAATCACCGTGTGGCTACACCATACCATCCGCAAACGAGTGGACAAGTTGAAGTGTCCAACCGTCAAATTAAAGAGATCCTCATGAAGACGGTAAGAACAGATAGAAAAGATTGGTCAAGTAAACTTGACGATGCGTTGTGGGCATATCGAACGGCCTACAAAACTCCAATTGGTACTACCCCTTATCGAATGGTGTATGGGAAGGGGTGCCATCTACCAATGGAGTTAGCACATCGGGCGCATTGGGGCATCAAAACTGTTAATGCGGATTATGACGAAGCAGGTCGAGTAAGAAAGTTGCAATTGAATGAGATCGAGGAGATTAGAGACGAAGCCTACGAATGTGCTTCTGCATACAAAGACAAACTGAAGAAAGTTCACGATGCAAAGTTAAGGAAAAAGAACTTCGAAGTGGGTCAAAAGGTGTGGTTGTATAATTCAAGGTTGAAAATGTTCGCGGGCAAACTCAAGAGTAAATGGATGGGTCCTTACATCATCCGAAGAGTGGGGAGATTTGGTGATGTCGATATTCAAGACGAACAAACAAATAAGCAACAATCTTGAGCTTGATAAAGTGGGTTACATTCTACACCCACTTGATGATGAGGAAATTTGAAAGAGGCCCAGGTATGGTGTTTGTACATATTTAGTTTAGTTTGTTTCGTTTTAAATAAGTTCCGTTTTAAACCGATGTTTGAAACAAGTGTGGGGAAATCCGTATGAATTTTCCGAACATAGTGTTGAGGACAACACGGGTTTTTAACGGGGGGTAGGGTTAATTTTCATGTTTTCAAAAATTTAGAAAAACCATAAAAATTATAAAATTTATTAAAGCTAAAAAAAAACAAACAAAACATAAAAAAAATTGTTGAAAAATTGTTGCTTTTGGCCCCCCCACATTCGCCTAGATGCCGCCGTAAGCTACGGTGGAGGGCGTAGCTTACGGTGGCCAGCAATATCAAAAGAACCCTACGGCTTTGAGCTACTGGTTTACGGTGCACTTTTTGACTCAGACCTCGCCGTAACCTACGGCAGGTGTCGTAGGCTATGGCACCGAGTGGAGTTGTGGGGTCGGACCTGTCGGCGTTACACATATAAAAAAAACCCGAAAATCATTATTAATAATAATAATAAACAATTAATAAAAACTCATAACTTCTTTCCCTAGCCACACATATCGTTCAATCAACCCCAACCACAACCTTTCTTCTTCTCCATATTTCATTCTTTCAAGAACCCTAGTCACCTTCAAAACTCCATAACTCCCTCATATCTTATCCAATTTTAGTGATTCTTGAGTCCATTTTGGGTGAAATTTCACAAGGAATCTAGATTTATGCTTGCATCTTGAAAATTCCTTTGTTTTGGGGTCGGATTTGAGCATAGGGGTGCCAAAATTTTTGGGGGTTTTTGTGTGAACTTGAAGAGTTTGTTATTCTCATCCTCTACAACATCAAGGTATGCAATTTCATATTATTTGTTGATGTACATTGAGGTTTGTAAGTTTTCATCATTTTTTTTGCTTACACACACTTGCTTGTATGAGAGAGATGATAGGATATTGTTGAACCATGGGATGTTTGGGTATAAATGTATTTAATGTTTAGTAAAAAAAAATTTGGAAAAATTCTGATTTGTAGAGACATCATGCCGAATTTTTGTTTGAAAAGATGAATATTTGGTTTTTGTACACTTATACCCATAACATAAAGCAAGGGTGGGGAAGTTTGTGAAGTTGAACTAACTTGAATTGTTGGGTGGTTTACGAATGTGTGTAGGTATGGTGAAAACAAAAGGTAAAGCGGTTGCAAGTTCGTCTAACGAACCTCAAGGGGAAGAGGAACAAACAAAGAGGAGAAGGTTGGCTCGGATAGGAGACCCGGACTCGGAGGAGGATTCGCCTACAAGGGGTCCGAAACCGGATTGGACATCCGGTTCACTACTAGACCAACCCGCGGAATGGAGAGAGGACTTGTTTCACGAGCAAATGAACAAGTTGAAGCAAAGGGCTGAGGCATTTATTTGTGAAAAGGAGATCCGGGAAGCTGATTTTGGGCCGTTCGGAATAACGGCAAAGTTTAAAGAATTGGATTAGGGGCAGCTTTGAAGTGTTATGATGGCGAGGTGAAGAAGATGTATGACTCTCAAATTCAAGAGTGGATGGCTACACTCGAATGTCCCCCGTTTAAGGCTCCACAAAAGATGAAGCTCGTTGGATGGTGTAATGGGGTAAAAGTTGAAATGTCCTATGATTCATTGCGCTGTATAGCGAAGTTTGACGACCTACCATCCAATCAATTTATCTACCCAAGCCTCAAAGATCTCTATCATGAGCCTGACAAGCATCCTCAATGGCAACAAATGTTGGATTATCTCTTTCTTCCTGGTACGACGCATGGGAAATTGTTCAGACGAAACTTGAGAATGGAGGCGAAGTTGTTGTTGGTATTATGTACATACAATGTCATCCTGAGGCGGGGTGATAAGATGAAGGTTCGGTTTCAAGAGGTACCGATCTTGTATATGTTGATGCATGGTTCTCCCAAGGTCCCCTTCCGATTTCTTGTGTTGAACAACATTTGGTTGAGCCGGAATAGCGGGGAGAGAAAAAATGTACCCCATTGCCGATTGATCACTGCATTGTTAAAGAAATATGGGGCAATTGAAGGCAATGAAAAAGGTTCTTATAAGAGATTTAAGCCATTTGACTTAAAGAATCTGGGGCCAGGTTGGGAGTACAAGGAATCAGAAAGGTATCACAAGTTGAAAACCGATGGGCGAAGGTGGAGAGTGTTGAAAGCAGATGCGAGACCGTTACGACCTGGCGAGGCTGATGAGTCTGAAACGACTAATGAAGAACTTAGTGGCGACGATGACTACCGTGAAGACACGTTCATGGTTGATGCTCAGATAGGGGGCGCTAGCCCAGGTGGAGTTCAGGGAGCAGGTGTACAGTCTGGTTATGTGGAGAGTGCGTTCGACTATGCACAACAGGTCTATGATCCCTATTGGGCTCATTCGGGGAATATGGGCCAGATTATTGAACAAAGGCGACCACCCACTTTTGGCGAATGGTCTGAACCAAATCAGATGCTCTTTGATCAACAAACTTTTATGGGGGCTAGTATGGAGAGAGCTCTGAAGCAGAGTTACGACAGAAATGAGCAATGGAACCGTCTCATATGTATGCCCATGAGGAAGAAGTGAACAATCGCTACCTAGAAGACCGCCAGAGACGCTTGCATGATCAGTGGCATGCGGGCCAACCACTCGAAGCGGACCCGCCATTTGTGGATTATACCACATTGCCACTGTATGACGGTAGTGTGTCGTATCCCACCCCACCATTGCATCATTCCCAATGGGTGGATCCACACGCCATGAGTTATCAACAAGCGGGTCAGAGTGGTGATCAAGGAAGCAGCAGCAGTGGCGGAGCTTTTGGGTTTGGCGAGTGGAATGACATGATGACATCCATTTTCGGGCCCCCACAGCCAAAGTACTACTAGCCAGGTCGTATCTTGCTCCTTTATATATTTATGTATATTTGTATCTCATATGTTTATGGTTGGGAGGTAGGGTGGTGTTTTGATGTTGATGTTTTGTGGGATGTGTTAGTGGTGGTGTGTTTGAATTATAAAAAAATATATTTCGGATTTGAGAGTATCAGCGGAAGCTAATGTTGTTGGTTAAAAATCGATTTTTCCCTCAAAACCATACATTGGGACAATGTATCCCAAGTGTGGGGATGGGGGGAATTTTTGAGAATTTAAAAAAAAAAGTTTTGAAAAGCCAAGCGAAAATTGTCAAAATTTGAAAACTTGATATTGTTCTACTTGACACACCGACACCCATTCCTAGTCTTTTCTTGGTGAGAATTTGAGCCACATATGATTATTATAGATATTTCTTTGTTTTGAGTGGCGGTGTGTGTATTGTGTTAATAGAACTTGTGTACGAATTCTTGTTAAATCCTAGAGTTAGCATGCTTTTGAAAATGATAGGGGACTTTTAGGAAGCCTCGTCTAGATGTGTGAGAGTGCGGGATTGGTGGGTTGGACCTCATACTTTACATATATGAGCTTGGTATTGCGAGGGGTGGGGGTTTGGTCTTTAGAAAGCCATGTTTGAGCCTTAAATCATTCGGTTGTGACCCAAACCTAATTCCTACAAAATTTTACCTTTTGAGATGACCCGGTTTAGGAATTTAGTTGTGATCGTTGGTGCTTTTGTATATATTGTTGAGTTTTATGTTTGAAAAAAAAAAAGAGAAAAATATGAGAAAAATACAAAAAGAAAGATGTAGTTGCTTTAGTAGATGGGGAAGTTGATGAACTGTATATATATTTGGTGTTTGCTTTGTTAGTAGTAGAAATAAAAACCGGGTCAAATCAATTAGCTCTTTCATATGTATTCCGCCAATTTCCTACTTTTGCACCTAGCCCCTTTACAACCCGTAAGTTCCTTTGATTCATAAGCATGCTAGATATTTGTTAGGAGGAGACTAGATTCTTATACAGGCTTATTGTCATACAAAAACACACACGCATTGAGTGGTTTAGCATTATATGCTAATAATTCTTGTCACCGAGAGATTTTTGTGAGGTGTGTGTCTTGTGGTATGATTGAAAGTTAGTAGAAGGACGACTCGTTTAGCTTGGTTTGCATGATTGATCGCTTTGGTTATGAAATAGTGTTTGATTGGGTTGCTTGGGACAAGCAACGGGTAAGTGTGGGGATGTGACGGGTGGTCCGTAGGACAACCCTTAAGGCCTTTAATTAGATCAAAATCCCATACTATACACGGTTATTTGCTTGAATTTGGTAACTACGATAAGTTTGATGTTGCAGGTGTTAAAGAGTCTAAAGATTGAATTTTGAGAAGATTGGATGGAAGTTGCAAGATGGCGGACACAAGAATGGAGAAATCAACACGTAACAAAAAGAATGAAGAAAATGGCTTCACACAGCGCCGTAGCCTACGGCTATGGCCGTAGGTTACGGCCCCAACTCCCTCAACATGACACCGCCGTATGACAGAAGCCCATCGCCGTAAGGAATTGCTGCTCGCGGTAAGCTGCGGTGAGCGCCGTAGCTTACTGCACTATATTAACCAACTACACTTTGTTGACCGCCGTAAGCTACGGTGAGTGCCGTAGCTTACGGCGCCGCCTGGGCTTATCTCGTAACTTATGCATTCAATGACTATTTTTATGAGTTTTTATGGGACTTATCATTACCATTTCGGTTACTTATCACTTGGACACGAATTTGGGCATGGTTGGAGACATTTGGAGCTGGAAGAACACTTGTTAATTTCTTGTTTTATGTTGGTGATTCCTTTGAACGTTGAAAGTAGTATTATGATGTTGATTCAAGCCATGAGTGGCTAAACACTTTGTGATTATCCTGGATTGAAGGTTTGCTTGAGACATTTCATGTTTGAATTCCTAATTTCTAGAATAACAATCTTTATCTTTATGGTTTGTTTGTTATGGTGTGTGATTGTTTGTTAGTAACTTGTTAATTCTTGCATTGAACTAATTAGAAACCATACGTTCTTGTTGCCGTTGGCAATCGAGATATCATGGGTATAGTTAGGCTTGGGTAAAGGTTGATTGATCATCGGGTAACAACCTCACGTTCTAGGAATCTGAGTACTTAGTTCCCTTTCATCACTGCAAGTAATCACATACGAACTATGTCTATGTAGTTCTTTCTAGTGGAATGATAACATGAATGTCAATTGGAACCGGAAATCTAGGATGATCATTTGTCTCTAATTTGCTTACAACCAAAACTTTCATCTTTGCAATTTAATTAGTTAATTTTAGTTTTAAAACCAATCCAATCAAATCAACTCTTGAATTTTATTTTATTTGCAATTAGATTAATTTAGTCAAGTTTTATACATTTTCAAATAACACATTTTCCACAAACTCCCTGTGTTCGATACCCACTTACCGCTAGCTAATTAGTTGTATTTGGATTAAATTTGATTGTGACCACGACATCACGTCAAGAGCCAGCAAAAATTTTAAAAGATACGTAACACACAGGGGTTCATTGGACCGAATCGTGAGGTGTGTTATTGATATAGTTGAAACTTAGATGGGGAAATACAAAAAAGTTTCACCGAAAACATCGAAAAAACGCTGAACCACCACAGACGACAACCATTGTTGGACAACCTACGTGGAAAGGTTTCCCATAGAGCACTTGATTTGCTAGAAGGAGAGCTAATGAGGAAGCTAGAGGTGTTGTATAAACTTAACGCATCATGTAGTTGCCATATGTGGCTTAGTTCTGGGTTGCCGTGTGCTTGTAGGCTGGAAAATTAAAGACGTACAAGTAAAAAATCTTAAACATATAAACCTGTTGTTATTTAATACGATTCTAGCAAGTTACACATTTTAGTGATTTAACTGTGCAGGGCGTAAGATATAACTCGAAGACTTAGATGTATTCTAGCGTAAGCTTGATTTACAACCGTGTAAACTGATAGAAGAGGAGGTCGATGTTGTAGAAGAGCTCAATATTATGCGTTAACAATTAGAGTCGCAATCCCCCGTTCAGAAAAAAAGTTTGCTTTCAAAGATAAAAGCGGTCTTGACCCCAACTAAATCAACTAAGAAACCACCGATTATCCAGCAAGATACTCGCGGTCGGCCTACTTCAAAAAAGGTACAACAAAGGTTGGAAGAAGCTGCGAGGGTAGACGAAGCTGCGAAAAACAGCTCCTATGGTGAGCCAAGCAACGTATATGCAGATTCCCCACAACATAGGTACGATTTACCCCGACACACCTCATACATACCGTCACAGGGCTCTCGTGGAACTAGTTCGGCTGTAAAGTCTGAAAAACCAAAAATGCAACAAAGCCGAACAAAGAGTTCCAAAAAGAAGGAGACGCTAGATGATCATGGGTTTCCATTAATAAAGGGGGACGAAAACTTGTTAACTATTAAGAGGTATAAGCGACAGATTCCATCTGAGTTACGCCCTTACATATCTTGTATACTAGATGTGATTCAAGAAGGTCATTGTGGCTATCGGTCTACGGCTATCGTGTAAGGTTTTAGAGAACACGTATGTCCCCGTGTTCGAAATGATTTAGCACTAGAGATTGATCTTAATGTATCTCTATGGTGGCCTGTATTCGAAGCATGGGGCGAAGGAGAACTTAACCGGATACGTAATAGCATCCCTTGGCATTCAGTGAGTCCTTGCCCCAAAAGTCACTAGATGGAAATGCCCCACGCAGGGCTTCTCCTAGAAAAAGGTATAATATCGTCGTCCACGTGCTAAGTATTCAAGGGAGTTGTACTTTCTTCCCGTTATTGGACACCCCTGAAGCGCCATGACCTCAAGCGATATCACTCGTACATGTTCACGGGGGACACTACATACATGTTAAGTTGGAAGGAGACTACCCCATGCCTACAGTGAACTGACTATGGTCGATACGCCGAAAATTTGCTGCGAAACAGTGGGAAGAAATGTGTAGGCCGCGGTTAGAACGCTACACCGAGATAATGAACCCTAAATCAGACTCAGACAAAGAGCCGAGTATAAATGATATCTCAGATTAAACGAAAACTTGTATTTTTGTTAATATTTGTGTTAATTGTAGAATTTTTATAATTATTATATTTGTATTATTTTTAAAATTATTTATAACAACTATATATACACATTTATAATTTATATTATCAAAATATAAACTATATTGTGTTATATACTTAAATAAAGAAATACCAAAAAATACAAAAACCTACCTTTATATACGTTGCGTATAGAACCCTACGCAGTGTATAGAAAACAAGAATTATCAAAACACCCCTGGATCTGGCAGCATATAGCCTCAAATGAGGGGCAAATATGTAAAATGGCATTTCTTATACGCCACGTAGGGCTCTACACGATACGTATAGAAAAGGCGGACAAATTCCCCCCCCCCCTAAACCTAGATTTTGTATATTTTGTATCTGAAATTATGATTATACCCCTGGATAAAGCCTCGTATAGAACATTTCCAGGGGTATAATGGTAATTTCTTTGGGTCAAAAGCATCTTTAACTTTCTAGAAAATTACCATTATACCCCTGGAAAGGGTCTATACGAGGCTAGATCTAGGGGCATAATTGACCTTTTACTACCTTTATACACGCTGCGTATAGCTCTATACGCAACGTATACAAAGTTAGTCACAGATGCTTTGACCGTGTATAATTACCACTTTACCCCTGAGAGGGGTCTATACGCAGCTGGATACAAGGGTATAAAAGTCATTTTGCATGCTTTATATACGCTGTGAATAGCTCTATACGTAGCGTATAAGCCTTCGTATAAACCAGATTCATCCCCTACGCAGTTCAGTATGTCCCCAAATCAAATACACACACATAGGAGCGGGAACATATTGCGATTACGTGTTTGGACCATATACAAGGCGTATGTGAAGCATAAAACAGGTAATTCTTCCACCCTAGTTCATTAATTTCGAATTTGTGATGTATTTCATCCGTAATTTAGTTGTATTTTAGGTAAATTGTAGAATTTGAAGGTTGTGGATTAGGTGTATTTGGATTGTATTTCATCAATGATGTTAGGTTGATAAGTAGAGTATGTTTTGTAGAATTTGAAGGTTGTGGATTAGGTGTATTGGTTTGTATTTCATCTCTGATGTTTGTATTTCATTTAGGGTGTTCTGTGATTTTTTAAGATAGTTCAACTACAACCCATTGCCTAAAAACGCCAAAATTTATGATCTCCAGTCACAAAGAAAATAATACAGTTAAGTTAAATTTTGAACATATATGTCACACCCTCAAAATCCACATGCGCAGTACTACCGCGAGGCGTGTGACTGACCAGGATCCAGCCACCAATTATACTGATTAATTATGTTAATAATAGGAAAGTTTACCAACCATCAAGATTAGTAAATACCATAGTTAAATCCACAAGTTTTAAAAATTCGAAACAACAGTTGAGTAGATAGCGGAAGCATAGTAAAATAGTTCAAAGTTTAGACTATTTAAAGAACCCAACACACGGGTTTAGACGTCCACTACACATTCCCAAGCTGCAAGCTCCTGAGTCACCGTGTACCTGCAAAGCATGCAGTAGGGTATCAACATAATGTTGGCAAGTTCACGAGTTGTCCAGTTTTAACTTTGGAAAACGTAAGTTGTTTAGATAAAACATTTATAATCACGCTATGGGGAGCTACCCCATATGTAAGCTCACTAAACTGTCGATACCGAAACTGATGACGTAGAGTTGTTGTGCCCCGAATCAATGTCTATCATCATTGACCAAGTTGCAAGTTCTACTAGTTCACGCCCAATCCCCCCGGTCACGGTGTGAGGTTTGTCAAACCTAATAGCGCTATCAACCAATAACCCGTTCGCCCCCGACGATCAATCGGTATTGTAAGCAGGGACTTTCCATGATAGAGGTTCGTTTAGTTTTGCTAGTTGTGATTTATAAATAATATCCAAACGTATCTGTAACACCCCGTGTTTTCAAGAAGTCAAAGTCAAAGTTAAGGTAAAAGTCAACGATCGATTTCGCGCAACTTGACTTATAGAAATTTCTTTATTTTGATTGTATTATGTGGAGTAAGTGTCGTAAATTACAATAATCTACCTACGACTGTGAACTATAGGAAGTAACAATGCGATAATGTTAACTAAACGATAATCAAACTATGCTAATCCAATCGACATCGAATCGCAACTCGAGCTACGCGTAATTAGTTATTGTTATACGTGTGTGTGTGCCTTATGTGTTACTTGTGCATGTCCATTTATGTTATATGTGGTAATCAATCGAAACGCAATCGAACTCGAATAACAATCGAACTATGATAATTAGTGGAGAAGGGATAGTGCTAGATATGAGTGGTTGGGATTAAAAGTAATTTGAATAGGAAACTCTATCGCATTCGCATCACTCGCAATCGAAATCGAATCAGCAAAAATCATCGCGTCAAACATTCGAACCAAGTGCCATCCGGCCGGATAGCCATCCGACCGGATAGCCACTTGTCCATAAGTCAGGTGCCATGCGACCGAGATGTCATCCGACCGGATAGTCATCCGGCCGGTGTGCCATCTGACCGGACAACACTTTCCCCTTTTGGAATCCTATAAATACCCATGTCACTCTCAGACCTTTCTACTTTTGGAAACCTCTGTCCGACCAGCTCGTGTTCCTCACCTTTTCTTCGATTTCTCTCAATCCCGGTAAGATCTCGTCCTAAATCTTGTACTTTCTTAATCTACACGCACTCCTACACCTTTTTATCTTTTGAATCTTAACTTTTAACCATGAAATCACTAGATTTCGGGTGTTCTAGGATGACGTCATCATGTGTTCTTGAAGAACTTCATGTTTTGACTTCAATCCACCAAGAACAACCTAGATCTAACCGATTTACACACAAAGACACAAAGATCTTGTAGGAATCTCAACATAAACATAGTGGAAAAGGATTGAAAGATGGGTTCTAACTTTCTTTCAACTCTTTTACACTCAATGCACTCAAAAATGATAGAATCGGACTTTGTTCTAGTCTCCTACTCACTCTTAGTGTTGTACTAGTTCAAGATCTGGATTCTACTCACGAGACCACCGATTTCGGCTTAAACAAGAACAACCATCTTGAGCCGGTAACCGGCCGAACAAGGGTGATTCCTGGTCGGTTTGGTCACGCGGGTCAAAATGGAGTTCTATTGGTTAACACATTGTCAAAACATCTCGATAAAACGACAAACAATCAAAACGACCAAGTGTAGGACGAACGGAACAATCGGGACGGAATGATGTCCGAACGAACTACTGTCCGAACAAATAGGCTACCCGAACGGATTGCTGTCCGAACGAATAACACCTTGGGTCCCACACTTAAACAACTTTATTTAAAGTTTGAGTATTGAACGAATAGCCATCCGATCGAATTACCATCCGACCGGATTACTCTTCGGATCATGAGATACTAGGACTTTAAAGACTTAAACAATTTTCAACATGTTCACTAACAGGGTTGCCACCCGGTCAAATGGGCATCCGACCGAGTGACACTTCCCACTAAGTAGCCTTATCACTAGGGTCGCTGTCCGACTGGACTACCGTCCGACCGGATGACAATTCGAACGGATTGTTATCCGCACGATTGACCGTCCGATCGAACGACTTGAAGGATAGAGATACTTCAATGTTTTCAAAATGCTACAACGAAAACTTCAAAAGACAAGCCATCATACATAAACACATTCATCTCATAGGAAGAAACAATCCACTCGAATAGTCATCCGACCGGACTACCATCCGACCGGATGACCATGCAAACGGATTGTTATCCGCACGATTGGCCGTCCGATCGGATTACCATCCGACCGAACTGCTATCCGACCCATTCACACTTTGTATCATTTTACGCGTCACTTATCGTTATGCTATCAATCCATTCAGGCTAACTTTAGTCGCAAAGCGCTCCCTTCAATCCATCAACCGTTGTGAGTATACTCGACCCCTTTTTGCTTTATGCACTTTTGGGTGTTACATACGTTACAACTATTCAAATCACATCAAACACACTACTCAATACTATTTGAACACTAACCGTTAATGCATGTTATACGTGGCTTATGAATGCTTGTTTGTTATGTTTACACATGGAATGCTGTCTACCTGCCTTAGCAACGATCGTACTATAGTTTGGACTCAGCACCCGTTCGCTGGGGTTGTTAAGGACAATTACTTGCATGGTTACGGTGGTAATCATGTATTGCAAACTGCATCTGGCAGTCAACCCGCAGTCATTGGTATCGATGGATCTATGTCGATAACTAACGTGCTTCATTTCACTATGTGTACGTGCTAGTTATGCGTAAACGAATTCGAACTCTATATGCTATTATCAAACTTGTATGCTCACCTTTACATTATATGTATTGACTTTATTTTACCGTATGTGACAGGTGCTTAGGATGCACATCTGGTAGGAAATTGAAGCTAGAATAAAGCTTTAGAGCCCAACAAATAGTTGTCTGTAGTAATCGAATCAAGGGTCTCTAGAAGCAGATACATAATTGCTCTATTTTAAATCTGAGTTGTCGGAACAGAATGATTTGCCTAGACTTTATCTGTAATAATTTGTTTACTGTTTGAGACATGGTATGGGACGTGTTATTTTAAATTAAATAGTAATGATAATTGTTATGGAAACTTCTGGACAATCTGTTTCGCTCAGTGCCATGCCCCGATGATTCCGCCATCGGTTGGGGTGTGACAGTATCCCTCCCGGGGATAGTAGTTTGAAAGTACCCATTCGTATTTCCCCAGGAAATAGTAGTTCAAAAAGTATCCTCCCCGAAGATAGCAGTTTGCCCGTGTCCCTCCCTGGGACACATGCTTTTAGTGTGTGAACTCACCTTGGGTTGCTCGGCAGATGGTTTACTTGGTCAGGTGAGCTAGTCAACCACGTCTTAATATTGTTACCAGTACAGGTCAGGTTTGGGTATAAATAAGTCACGTAGTCTATACGTATCTAACACATAGCATGCATATCATACGAACATTCTATAGGTTACTGCCCTAACATATGATCAGTTAAACAGTGGCAGCACATAGTCCAGTTAAACAGTGGCAGATAACACCCAGTCCAAAACATGTTGTCACACAATGTGGCCCAATAACGGGGTCAAACAGCCCAGTCGAGACCGGGTGATCTCGACTCGAGACTATGAGGTCTCGAGTCGAAACTACAAGATTCGAAGATGCAGCAGCCGGTCTCGAGTTGTACATATTTGAGTCGCAACCTATGGTGTCTCAAGTCTGCCACACTTGTTACACTTGGGAAGATGTCCCTGATAACCACCCTGTTGTTGGGGACCCTTGTTGTTTTCAGTTTTCCTTTGCTGGGCTGGGGCCTGAGTGGGGTTAGCATCTTTGCCCTGATTCTCATCCCATTTTCGCTTGTTATCACCAGAAGCTCCAGTAGTAACACTGATCCTTTTGGGCAGCTTGCCCTGTTCCACAGCTTGATCAGTGAGTCAATGGGCGAGACGAATGACTGGCTGAATCGTAGTGAGGTTGGCTGAAGTGACCAAACTCTGGATCTCCGGGACCAAACCATTGATGTACAGCTCGATTATTTAGTAAGCAGGCTGAGACATGTTCGGACAGAGGGCGGCGTAGTCATTGGACAGCTTGGTTTAGGTCTCGATCTCTGATCCAACCATCTTGAGCTCATAGTACTTGTTTTCGAGCTTGTGAATGTCGTCCCTGTGGCAGTACTCCTCCTTGATCATGTTCTTGAAGTCTTCCCAAGCAGTGGCATTAGCAGTTTCCAGCCCAAGCATCTGAATCTTCGCTTTCCCCCATGAGAGCGCGTTTCCTTCAACCGTACCAGAAGCAAACTTCACCCAACTAGCAGTGGGGCACTCACACACAGCAAACACAGATGCAACCTTCTCAATCCAGTGTAGAAGGCCTATGACACCCTCGATGCCATTGAAAGGGAGAGGCTTGCAATCCACGAAGGTTTTGAAGGTACAGACACATGGTGGCACAGGTGCAGGTTGACCTGTCGCGGAAAACGATGCGAACAGAATTAGGAACGATAAGACGATGCGAGGGTAGGATCTAAACATCCTAGAATGACGTGTTTACCTCCAGGATGGGCTGCAAAAGCTGCAGCCACGGTGTTGATCAGGTTAGTGAACTAATCCTGAGTCATGTTAACGTTTCCTCTTCCGCGTCCGCTCATTGTCTTCATAACCAAAAAACACAGTATGAGTGCGACGTCGTAGTGTAGCAAGAACGAGAAGGATGAGGATTGTGTACATATCTAACTAGGCACACTAATACGTTTAATAGCGCATAAACATTAAACAAATAATCAAGTAAACACAAGTCCGAGCTATGAGGTCTAATATGTTGAGCCTTGCACTTGGAGTGTAGTGTCGTCGTGAGTCACGGGTTATAGTCTGGTTTTTCTCAAAAAGACTTTCTTATTAAAACCGGGTTCACTATAACCAATGGCTCTGATACCAATCTGTCACACCCTAAAAATCCACATGCAGAGTACTACCGCGAGGCGTGTGACTGACCAGGATCCAGCCACCAATTATATTGATCAATTAAGTTAATAATAGGAAAGTTTACCAACCATAAAGATTAGTAAATACCATAGTTAAAAGCCACAAGTTTTAAAAATTCAAAACAACAGTCAAGTAGATAGCGGAAGCATAGTAAAATAGTTCAAAAGTTTAAAGTTTAGACTATTTAAAGAACCCAACACACGGGTTTAGACGTCCACTACACATTCCCAAGCTGCAAGCTCCTGAGTCACCGTATACCTGCAAAGCATGCAGTAGGGTATCAACATAATGTTGGCGAGTTCACGAGTTGTCCAGTTTTAACTTTGGAAAACGTAAGTTGTTTAGATAAAACATTTATTGTGACAACCCTCACCAAACCAGGTATCCGTACGAATTAATTAATATTTAATTAATGCTTAATTACTGTTCTTGCTTACCGTTGTGATTAAACTGCTACTTGAATTCTGATACATACTTATACATGCATCATACTTTATTACTGTCACTCCATTATTTATTACACAGAACTTTAGTGACAACCTTGATGCACAAAAGCACAGTAGCACAATGAACGGATAACCCAGTAAACATGCTGACATAGCCAGCATCAGACAGTTACTGTCTCTGAGGCCATTATGAGCCGGGAATAGTTTCCTACACTAGTAGGGAGTGTAGGGAGTTGAGGATTGTAAAACTGCGTCACTAGGTAATAGTTATAGTGACCGGATGTGCCTAAAACATACTTTAAGTACAAAATTCTGCACTTTAAATAAAAATTCAGCATTTAAATTAACTAGTAAAGTGCAAAAACATGGGAAAATAATACTAGACACTTTTCAAAGTGTCGGGAATTTATTGTGTCACTAAAACAACTATTAACGACACTTTAAATGCTTATTTAGCACTTTAACGGATTAATATCCAACCGAACAACCTGACTTTACCCGGAACATAAAAATATTGTCTATGACATTGTTTTTCTTTTTCTGAGCTAGTTAGGGTCCCCGAATACCCTAACACCCGTTACAAAACACAACACACTAGTAACTAGTTTAAACTCCTAATTAACTAACTAGTTACTTAACATATTAGTTGAAATCCAACTATAACCCTACCCCCCCCCCCATGTCGACGGTTTGTAGGGGTGGTACACACCCATGATTTGTTTGATTATTTTAATTCAAATGTTTAGTATCTAACCTACATACTATCTAATGGATAATAGTGGAGAATGGTTTATAAATAAATATGTAGGATAAGACTTTCACTAATCAAACCACCACTCAAATATTGCATCTTTCTTTCCCTCTTGGCTACTCACGGCCGAAACCCAACGCACACCCACATCACTTTCAAGTTTGGTTCTAGCAAGATTACTTACATACAAAGGTGAAAGGTCACGCATAAGGAGACTCGGTGCTTACGGAATCGCGAGGACCTCTCTACATCGCTATTAACCACCTTGTTTTCGCCTAGATTCTACCCTAGCCTTGTGCTAGTTGTAAGTGATTCTAAACACCCTCTTGATCTTGTTTAAAGTGGTTAATAAGAGATTTAACGGGTAAAAATCATAAACACTAGAGATCAAAGTTTAAAGTCTTGTAAAGAAGATGAACTTGGTGGATAAAAAGAAACTAATAGTGTAAAACTTATGAAACTTGTTTTGTCATGATTATTTTATTTTGTTGATTGCTAGTAGTGGGACGGATCGTCATCTAACCATGCTAGATCATGTTCACGGAACATGAACTAGCAATATGTTTAGTGTAAAAGTAACAAGATGACGAACCCTTTCACTCACAAACATGAACTTGTGTAAAAATAATTTTTCTCGTAAAATGGAGTTCTAAACTAGTAGATCTAAAGATCTACAAGTGGTATTTTCGAAGAACCAAGTGTAAGATGCAAATCATATTTTAAAAGCCGGATCTTACATAAACCAAAAGTGTTTTTGTGAACAAACAAGTGTGGGGACGCTTGTGTAACGAAAGGATTTAACCAAGAAATATTTTCGTAAATACCGACTAGAAGTTGTAAAACTTCATATTCTTTAAAAATAAGGTTTTCAAGAAAATGATTTTTATTTGTAAAGATAGAAAGATCTACTAAAAGTGTTGGAAGATTACTACGTATTTTCACCTAACTTACAAGTTCATGTGTTTGCGATTTTTGTTTATTTTGACTAGTTCAATGTTTGAATATTGTTTGTTGACGATTGGAAATTGGTTGATTGAAATTTTAAAAGAAAATGATACGCTTGAAAGCGTGGTCACCTCCAGTTACAGAGGAAACTCTGGCGAAATTTTTCCAGAAATATAACACTTGGAAAATATTTTTACAACAAGTGTTATGAATATATTTTAACTTATTTTTCCACATAAAAATTCGCCATGATTTTATTACAATATAACCAAGTATTCGGAGGTGGGGTTTTCACAAATAAAACTTACTAAATATATATTTAGAATATATATTTCATAGTAAAACACTTGTGTGATTTTATGATGATTTTGTGAACTACACATATATTATTTTTAGAGTAAAAATAGTATAACTTGAAGATATCATAAAGTCACGACTCCAAAATAATACCAACGCTATCACAAATAAATAAGTTACACCGGTATTATTATTATTACCACGCGAACTGTAAAATGTAACTTACATTTTTTTCGGAAAAATACTCTTGAATGTGTATTTTGACATATATTATTTTGAGAATCGTATGGAATAAAATATAATATTTTTGGGAAAAATATGTATATTTTGGAGGTATAGTATTTTAGACAAATGAATTAAAATATATTTTAAGTGAGACTTAATAATATATTTCGAAGATATAAAAACACACATGTAGTAAAAACCCCCATCCTTGGGAAGGAATATAACTCTTAATTAATTAAGAAGTGTAAATACGAAATAGCTGCCTAACTATTTCCCAAAGACGATAAACCCTAAGCCAAGGCAAGGCCGTCCATCTAATAGAAGTTAGTACGTGTAGGTCGTCACGCAGCAGGTTGACTGGGAGTTACTATTTCGAGACGCACTTCAGTGAGTTCATGTCCCCCTTTTCTCTTAAGTATTTTCAGTTTTATACTTCGGGGGTGAAATACATGTTACATTAACTACAAACGTTTTATACACGGTATGATTAGCTAAGAAATTTACTGCTAGATCACGTGAATGGATAGGCTATTATCGTAAGACCATTAATCCTCGTATAAGGACCGAGAGGCATGAGTGATAGATCTATCGGGTGTTGCGAGCCCCACACATGGGCCAGCGTGTGGCTGCATGTGGTGACTATGTCGTTACGCCGGAAGGACCGGTATGAAATCCGCGTTACAGGTTTGAGTGCTTCCTAGGCCATGTCACTTATTAATGTATTAGCTACACATTAATTGATCTCTTTTTCCTTATTTGCTACATACCAGGGATTTTATACTTACAAAGGTTTTACATACTCACTTTCACATGAACTCGCTCAACTTTATGTTGATTTTTCAACTTACATGTATTTCAGGGATTTAGGGATCTGGCGAAGTATGCTACGTTTTCACGCTGCGTAAGAGTTATGAGGTCATCCACGTTTAGGGATTGTGACTTTTACCTGGACGAGTCGCAAGTCTTAAACGGTGTTTATTTTGTGTTTGTGGTTATGTCATATGAACAAGGTTTTTATTTCGTTGCGTTGTATTTCCGTTGCATGTGTCGACGTTTGAAAACAATGTCGTGGTATTATGTTTTAAAACTTTAATCAATGGATGATCTTCATGGTTTTATTTGCATATAGCTTTGTTGTGATTAAGCTATGGTATTAAGAAGTCACACCATAATAAACCCACGCTTCCGCAAAGCCAGGGTGTGACAGCTTGGTATCAGAGCTTTGATCATAGCGAACTAGGATTCCTTTTCGAGTCTAGACTATGATCACTAGGGCTCTCACGAAAACATTTTACATTGCATACACTAAACGTCCAGATCCAGATCACAAAACATTTTTACAAACAAAAGTTGAGCATATTTTTAAAAGTTTTGGTTGGTCGGGAGACCAAGGATTCAGCCGGGTGGCTGGGGAGATTCAGCCGGGTGGCTGGGGAGGATAGTCTAGTGGGACTAGGAGGCTCAGTCTGAGAGGCTGAGGGAGTAGTCTAGTGGGACTAGGAGGCTCAGTCTGAGAGGCTGAGGGAGTAGTCTAGTGGGACTAGGAGGCTTAGTCTGAGGGCTGAGGGAGTAGTCTAGTGGGACTAGGAGGATCAGTCTGAGAGGCTGGGAGGTTAGACTAGTGGGACTAGGAGAATTACTTGATTGCTTATTGGTGACTAACCTGTTTGTTTGATTATATGATTGATTGTTTGTACGTGTGTGTGTTTGTGTTACAGACATCATGCCTTCTTCATCAGACAGTGGAGTTTCCGATACTCTGGACCCTATGGCCATAGTATCAGATGACATAGTTTCATCAGAGCATGAGGTGTATACTTTCGATACGACCAGCACGGATGATGACGACTTTCAGCCCTTTGCGCTGCCAGATGTCGTAGCAGAGCCAGCTGATGGCCATATTTTTGGGGAATTACCACTCGTGGAGATCCCTGCTCCCATACCCCTTGCCGTTTATCCCGTTGTTGATATGCCCCTCGAGGTTGCCCCAGAAGACGATGTCGAATTGTTTGAGGAGGACCCACTTAAGGGCGAGGCCCATATTGCTGCCGGTGATATCCCACTGCTTGCTGATGCTCCTGCGGAGGAGGCTCCCGTCCATTCACCTGCTCCAGACACCCTTGAGTCTGTGGCATCCGTACCTTCGCACGCGCAGGGAGTGCAGCACCACTCACACAACGACGACCCGGATATGGCGTCATCCGCTGCACCTGTTCCTGCGCACAGCTTTGAGTTCGATCATGATGTTGATGATGATTCAGATCCTATTTTTCCACCTGACTTCGATCCAGACCAGGACATTGAGTTCGTGCACTTAGACCAGCATTTGGAGGATCCTGTAGCCCCTGTCGACCCTATGTTTGTTGATCCAGCTGATTTTGAGATGGAGTTTGTTGACCCGGAGCCTGCTGTGGCCCCTGAGCCAGGCGTTGCTATTGACCCCGCATTGGAGCATGACCCTGTTCATGCCGATGCACCTGCTGTTGCTCCTTTGGTTGATGATATACCTACTGATGATCATCCTGTTGTTGTTCCATAGTTGGTGGATGATCATGCTGTTGATGTTCATATTGATGCTCCACTGTTGTTAGAGGATCCCGTTGTTGCACCAGCTCTCGCACCACCTGCTGCGGACCTACCTATTGTCGCACCACACCAAGATCCTATGCCAGTGATATTAGACCATGCACCTTTCGCGACCCACATTGATCCACGATACGCTCACACCCACAATGGGTGGATAGATGATGATGAGCTCCCACGTTTCGTGGTACCTGTTATACCCACTTCAGCCCCCGTTTTAGCCCCTGTATTAGCACCCATTTCAGCACCCACCGATATCCCACCATTTCCCCCGCATACCGCAGATGCACATCACATGGATTTTCCTATTACGTTCCGTCAGATTATACCGCCATCACGCCCGGGAGAGGGTTCCTCGACTCATCCCTTTGGTCATGTGCCGACATCTGTCCCGGTCATACCACAGTTTTCTTCTGTTGTTCCCACTGTTGCACCATTTACTGTACCATCCTTTGCTCCATCTAGTGAGCCGTTCCTCTGGACCACACCACCCATTATGCCACCGTCTGAACCATATCACCCATATCATGTTGGGTCTTCTACCGAGGATGTCCTTGTTTCTTTGATAGTACAGCAGGAGGTGCTGACCCGTCGCATACAGGAGCTGGAGAGAGCTCAGCGACTCCCGTGCCAGTGCCAGACTCCACCTGCAGTATCTCACCCTCCTCGACCGCTCTCACCTGATTCTGCTGCTCGTTTTTTGGACTCCGGAGCAGCAGATAGCTTACTTATTCCGCTCTCATCGCGCTATGGAGAAGGATTGGCTTCATATGCGTCGTTTGTTCTACTCTCGTTTTCCCCCTCCTCCACCGCCATTAGCATAGGCACATTTTCGGTTTGTTGCAGGTGATGCTACTTTTGGTGAGACGACCGCGATTGTGCAGACTACACATCTTTTGGAGACCACATTTTGGTGATTATGACTTTTGATGTTTTGTATATATAGTTTGGACTAGGGCGATGTGGCCCTTAGTCACTGATGATGTATGATACAGTTATGAACTTGTAAACCTTACATTGTGGTCTTGATTTATGACAGCGCAATCGCAGTATTCTCATTATATATGATGTTGATTGATTGTTTATGTTCTATAACATGAGATGTTATGTGGTTGATTTATTTATAACATGAGATGTTATGTGGATGATTTATTTATAACATGAGATGTTATGTTTAGATGAATGTTACTATATATGTATATTTATTATACCATGACCTGACCTATACGATCATCTTTTAGAAGATGCCTCCAAGACGCGAAGTACGCATGCCTACTACCCAGGCAGAGCTCCAAGGGATAATTGGCGCCGCTATAGCACAGCACGAGGCTCTGCGCTTCGAACCTAGCAAGGGTACCACAGAAAACAATCCAACTCATGGCTGTACCTACTGGCACTTCCTCAACCACGAGCCTCCGAAGTTCGACGGCACTGGAGGTGCCATAGCCTTTGTGAAGTGGATCGAAAGAATGGATTCCATCTTTCAAGTGAGTGGCTGTATGCCGGAACAACAAGTCCCATATGTTTCTGAGCTGCTTCTAGATGAAGCTCGACTATGGTGGAATCTTCAGATTCGTATAAAGGGCGCTACTGCAGCATATGCGTTAACATGGGGTGAGCTGAAAGGAATGATGCATAAGAAGTATTGCTCCCAAACGGAAACCCAGAAGTGGGAAGATGAATTTCGGAACCTGATGATGGAAGGTCCGAAGGTGTTGGAGTACGTGCAAAGGCTTCATGATTTGTCACGAGTTGTTTCGTACCTGGTGAAACTAGAATTGAAGAAATTGGAACAATTCATTTGGGAACTGGCGCCTCAAGTCTTGAGCTTGATGACAACAACAACTCCACCAACAACTGATGCTGCAAGTAAGATGGGTTTGGCACTCGCTACGGAGACACTTAGACTAGAAAAACTTACAAACCCTGCCAAGAAGAGGGAGACTCAGGTAGAGTCATCCGGAAAGAACAAAAGGAAGCTCACCGAAGATACCCGAACGAATAATGAGAACAAAAGAAAGGGTTATATGGGCACCTTGCCCAAGTATAACACCTGCCAGCGTCATCATTCTGGCCGGTGTGGGCCAAAAGTATGTGAAGCTTGTGGAAAGGTTGGCCACTTGAAGGAGTCTTGCTGGGCTAGTGCTGGCCGGGGAGGCCAAGGAGGTCTTGGTAATCGGAACAACAATCGAGGAGGCAATGGAAACGGAAACCGTGAAAATGTTGCGAATCAAGCTGGGAATGGGAATAGCCGAGGGCCAGGATGCTTTAACTGTGGGGAAATTGGGCACTCCAAGAAGGAAAGCCCGAAGCTGAATCAAGCCCGTGGGAGAGTATTCAACATTGGCGCAAGGGAAGCGCGCCAGGATCCAAACGTTGTCACTGGTACGTTCCCGATAAACCAACGCTTTGCATCTGTTCTGTTTGATACTGGTGTCAATTATAGCTTTGTATCGTTAGAATTTAAGAATATACTTGGGTTGACACCTAGTAAGTTAGACGTTCCATACTCCATCGAATTAGCAAATGGAAAACTAATTGAAACCAGTGAAGTTGTCCGAGGATGTGTGATTGAACTAGGAGGGCACGAGTTTACGATAGACTTACTACCTGTCGAGTTGGGAAGCTTTGATGTGGTAGTGGGAATGGATTGGCTATCAAGTAACAAAGCCGAGATCGTTTACCATGAGAAGACCATCCGCATCCCACTGACGGATGAAGAAACGATTGTAGTGCACGAAGAGAAGCATGATACGCCGTTGAGGTTTATTAGCTGCCTGAAAGCTAGGAAGTGTTTGTATAAGGGATGTGTTGCATTCTTAGCACACCTCGTGGATAAGAAAGCTGCTGAACCGAAGATTGAAGACATTCCAGTCGTCTAGGACTATCCGGAAGTTTTTCCAGAAGACTTGCCAGGATTACCGTCTCAAAGGCAAGTCGAGTTCCACATTGATTTGGTTCCAGGCGCCGCGCCTGTAGCCAAGGCACCATATAGACTTGCGCCATCAGAAATGCAGGAGTTGTCAACGCAACTCCAAGAGCTATTGGATAAAGGATTCATCAGACCAAGCTTCTCACCTTGGGGAGCTCCAGTACTATTCGTTAAGAAGAAGGACGGTAGTTTCCGTATGTGTATAGACTACCGTGAGCTTAATAAGTTGACCATCAAGAACAGACATCCTTTGCCAAGAATCGATGATCTATTTGACCAGTTACAAGGCTCAAGCTTTTATTCAAAGATCGATCTTCGATCTGGATACCATCAACTAAGGATACAAGAGGAAAGTATCCCGAAGACGGCCTTTAGGACTCGTTATGGACATTACGAGTTCCTAGTCATGCCGTTTGGGCTGACCAACGCACCTGCAGTTTTTATGGATTTAATGAACCGAGTCTGCAAGCCGTACCTGGATAAGTTCGTAATTGTGTTCATCGATGACATCTTAATTTACTCGAAGACGAAGGACGAGCACGAACAGCACTTAAGATCTATTCTAGAGCTACTTAAAAAGGAAAAGTTGTATGCCAAGTTCTCGAAGTGTGAGTTTTGGCTACGCGAAGTCCAGTTTCTTGGACACGTGGTTAATGAAGATGGAATTCATGTTGATCCCACAAAGATCGAGGCGATCAAGAATTGGGAGACCCCAAAGACGCCAACCGAGATTCGACAGTTCTTAGGTTTGGCTGGTTATTATCGAAGGTTCATTGAGGATTTTTCTAAAATCGCTCAACCTCTTACCGCGCTCACACAGAAGGATAAGAAGTTTGATTGGGGAATCAAACAGGAAGAAGCATTCCAGTTACTGAAGGACAAGCTTTGCAATGCGCCGATCTTAGCGCTACCAGAAGGAACTGATGATTTCGTGGTATACTGTGACGCCTCGCGTCAAGGATTGGGTTGCGTGTTGATGCAACGCCAGAAAGTTATAGCTTACGCTTCATGCCAATTGAAAGTTCATGAAAAGAATTATACCACACATGATTTGGAGCTAGGCGCAGTGGTATTTGCGCTGAAAATCTGTAGAAATTATTTGTATGGTACAAAGTGTACAATTTTCACGGATCACAAGAGCTTACAACACATATTCAACCAGAAAGAGCTGAATATGAGACAAAGACGTTGGGTCGAATTATTAAACGATTACGACTGCGAGATCAAATACCACCCAGGGAAAGCAAATGGGGTCGCTGACGCCCTGAGTCGAAAAGAAAGAATCAAGCTCATAAGGGTTAGGGCTTTGGAGATGATTGTACAGACGGATCTCGCTTTGCTTATTCGGGCCGCTCAGAAAGAGGCTCTGAAAGAAAGGAACCTTGAAGAGGAGTATCTCCGTCGGATGGAGAAGCAATTAGTGCCAAACGAGGAAGGAACGCTATGTTTCATGAAAAGGATTTGGGTTCCTCTGTTTGGTGGTTTGAGAAAAGTTATTCTTAATGAAGCTCACAAAGCACGGTACTCTATCCACCCAGGAGCGGATAAGATGTACCAGGATCTTAAGGATTATTATTGGTGGCTCAGGGTGAAAGGCGACGTTGTTGTTTATGTTAGCAAGTGTTGAACGTGCGCCAAGGTAAAAGCTGAATACCAGAAGCCTTCAAGACTTCTGCAACAACCTGAGATTCCCAAGTGGAAATGGGAACAAATTTCAATGGACTTCATAACTAAGTTGCCAAGAACGCCAAGGGGTCATGATACTATTTGGGTAATAGTTGACCGTCTGACCAAGTCCGCTCACTTCCTGCCAATCAAAGAAAAGGACAACACTAGTAAACTGGTGGAAGTATACATGCGAGAGATTGTTGCACGGCATGGAGTGCCCCTCTCGATCATCTCGGATAGAGATGGACGATTCGTATCAAGGATTTGGCAATCCTTCCAAGAAGCTTTTGGCTCACAGTTGAACCTGAGCACTGCATTCCATCCGCAAACTGATGGACAAAGTGAACGAACAATCCAGACATTGGAGGATATGCTGAGAGCATGTGTAATGGATCTAGGGGGTAGCTGGGATAACCATTTACCATTGGTCGAGTTTTCATACAACAATAGCTACCACACAAGTATCGGAGCCACGCCATTTGAAGCTCTTTACGGACGCAAGTGTCGATCACCACTATGCTGGGCTGATGCAGGTGATAGGCAGCTTGTTGGTCCCGAAATAGTCCAAGAGACGACCGACAAGATTGCACAGATTCGAAAGCGCATCGAAGCGGCTCGCGACAGGCAGAACGCTTATGCAGATCCAAAGAGGAAACCTTTGGAATTTCAAGTTGGGGATATGGTTTTATTGAAAGTATCACCCTGAAAGGGTGTGGCACGCTTCGGGAAGCGTGGGAAGTTGAATCCACGTTACATTGGCCCGTTCAAGATACTGCAAAGGATTGGGCTTGTAGCCTACAAATTGGACCTACCTGCTAAACTCAATGGTGTTCACGATACATTCCATGTATCAAATTTGAGAAAGAGCCCAACACAAGAAACAGTGATCATTCCTGCTGACGAAGTTCGTATCGACGACACGCTCCACTTCACTGAAGAACCCGTCGAGGTCACGGATTGGAAACTTAACAAAACTCACAGGAGCAGTGTCAAACTCGTCAAAGTTCGATGGAATGATAGACATGGACCGGAATTCACATGGGAACGTGAGGATCGTATGAAAGAGAAATACCCCTATTTGTTTCCTAAGACCCCTGCAACTAGAAGCAGAGCCTAAAATTTCGGGACGAAATTTATTTAACGGGGGGAGAATGTGACAACCCTCACCAAACCAGGTATCCGTACGAATTAATTAATATTTAATTAATGCTTAATTACTGTGCTTGCTTACAGTTGTGATTAAACTGCTACTTGAATTCTGATACATACTTATACATGCATCATACTTTATTACTGTCACTCCATTATTTATTACACAGAACTTTAGTGACAACCTTGATGCACAAAAGCACAGTAGCACAATGAACGGATAACCCAGTAAACATGCTGACATAGCTAGCATCAGACAGTTACTGTCTCTGAGGCCATTATGAGCCGGGAATAGTTTACTACACTAGTAGGGAGTGTATGGAGTTGAGGATTGTAAAATTGCGTCACTAGGTAATAGTTATAGTGACCGGATGCGCCTAAAACGTACTTTAAGTACAAAATTCTGCACTTTAAATAAAAATTCAGCATTTAAATTAACTAGTAAAGTGCAAAAACATGGGAAAATAATACTAGACACTTTCCAAAGTGTCGGGAATTTATTGTGTCACTAAAACAACTATTAACGACACTTTAAATGCTTATTTAGCACTTTAACGGATTAATATCCAACCGAACAACCTGACTTTACCCGGAACATAAAAATATTGTCTATGACATTGTTTTTCTTTTTCTGAGCTAGTTAGGGTCCCCGAATACCCTAACACCCGTTACAAAACACAACACACTAGTAACTAGTTTAAACTCCGAATTAACTAACTAGTTACTTAACTTATTAGTTGAAATCCAACTATAACCCCCCCCCCCCCCATGTTGACGGTTTGTAGGGGTGGTACACACCCATGATTTGTTTGATTATTTTAATTCAAATGTTTAGTATCTAACCTACATACTATCTAATGGATAATAGTGGAGAATGGTTTATAAATAAATATGTAGGATAAGACTTTCACTAATCAAACCACCACTCAAATATTGCATCTTTCTTTCCCTCTTGGCTACTCACGGCCGAAACCCAACACACACCCACATCACTTTCAAGTTTGGTTCTAGCAAGATTACTTACATACAAAGGTGAAAGGTCATGCATAAGGAGACTCGGTGCTTACGGAATCGCGAGGACCTCTCTACATCGCTATTAACCACCTTGTTTTCGCCTAGATTCTTCCCTAGCCTTGTGCTAGTTGTAAGTGATTCTAAACACCCTCTTGATCTTGTTTAAAGTGGTTAATAAGAGATTTAACGGGTAAAAATCATAAACACTAGAGATCAAAGTTTAAAGTCTTGTAAAGAAGATGAATTTGGTGGATAAAAAGAAACTAATAGTGTAAAACTTATGAAACTTGTTTTGTCATGATTATTTTATGTTGTTGATTGCTAGTAGTGGCACGGATCGTCATCTAACCACGCTAGATCATGTTCACGGAACATGAACTAGCAATATGTTTAGTGTAAAAGTTACAAGATGACGAACCCTTTCACTCACAAACATGAACTTGTGTAAAAATAATTTTTCTCATAAAATGGAGTTCTAAACTAGTAGATCTAAAGATCTACAAGTGGTATTTTCGAAGAACCAAGTGTAAGATGCAAATCATATTTTAAAAGCCGGATCTTACATAAACCAAAAGTGTTTTTGTGAACAAACAAGTGTGGGGACGCTTGTGTAACGAAAGGATTTAACCAAGAAATATTTTCGTAAATACCGACTAGAAGTTGTAAAACTTCATATTCTTTAAAAATAAGGTTTTCAAGAAAATGATTTTTATTTATAAAGATAGAAAAGATCTACTAAAAGTGTTGGAAGATTACTACGTATTTTCACCTAACTTACAAGTTCATGTGTTTGCGATTTATGTTTATTTTGACTAGTTCAATGTTTGAATATTGTTTGTTGATGATTGGAAATTGGTTGATTGAAATTTTAAAAGAAAATGATACGCTTGAAAGCGTGGTCACCTCCAGTTACAGAGGAAACTATGGCGAAATTTTTCCAGAAATATAACACTTGGAAAATATTTTTACAACAAGTGTTATGAATATATTTTAACTTATTTTTCCACATAAAAATTCGCCATGATTTTATTACAATATAACCAAGTATTCAGAGGTGGGGTTTTCACAAATAAAACTTACTAAATATATATTTAGAATATATATTTCATAGTAAAACACTTGTGTGATTTTTTGATGATTTTGTGAACTACACATATATTATTTTTAGAGTAAAAATAGTAAAACTTGAAGATATCATAAAGTCACGACTCCAAAATAATACCAACGCTATCACAAATAAATAAGTTACACCGGTATTATTATTATTACCACGCGAACTGTTAAATGTGACTTACATTTTTTTCGGAAAAATACTCTTGAATGTGTATTTTGACAAATATTATTTTGAGAATCGTATGGAATAAAATATAATATTTTTGGAAAAAATATGTATATTTTGGAGGTATAGTATTTTAGACAAATGAATTAAAATATATTTTAATTGGGACTTAATAATATATTTCGAAGATATAAAAACGCACATGTATTAAAAACCCCCATCCTTGGGAAGGAATATAACTCTTAATTAATTAAGAAGTGTAAATACGAAATAGTTGCCTAACTATTTCCCAAAGACGTTAAACCTTAAGCCAAGGCAAGGTCGTCCGTCTAATAGAAGTTAGTACGTGTAGGTCGTCACGCAGCAGGTTGACTGGGAGTTACTATTTCGAGACGCACTTCAGTGAGTTCATGTCCCCCTTTTCTCTTAACTGTTTTCAGTTTTATACTTCGGGGGTGAAATACATGTTACATTAACTACAAACGTTTTATACACGGTATGATTAGCTAAGGAATTTACTGCTAGATCACGTGAATGGATAGGCTATTATCGTAAGACCATTAATCCTTGTATAAGGACCGAGAGGCATGAGTGATAGATCTATCGGGTGTTACGAGCCCCACACATGGGCCAGCGTGTGGCTGCATGTGGTGACTATGTCGTTCCGCCGGAAGGACCGGTATGAAATCCGCGTTACAGGTTTGAGTGCTTCCTAGGCCATGTCACTTATTAATGTATTAGCTACACATTAATTGATCTCTTTTTCCTTATTTGCTACATACCAGGGATTTTATACTTACAAAGGTTTTACATACTCACTTTTACATGAACTCGCTCAACTTTATGTTGATTTTTCAACTTACATGTATTTCAGGGATTTAGGGATCTGGCGAAGTATGCTACGTTTTCACGCTGCGTAAGAGTTATGAGGTCATCCACGTTTAGGGATTGTGACTTTTACCTGGACGAGTCGCAAGTCTTAAACGGTGTTTATTTTGTGTTTGTGGTTATGTCATATGAACAAGGTTTTTATTTCGTTGCGTTGTATTTCCGTTGCATGTGTTGACGTTTGAAAACAATGTCGTGGTATTATGTTTTAAAACTTTAATCAATGGATGATCTTCATGGTTTTATTTGCATATAGCTTTGTTGTGATTAAGCTATGGTATTAAGAAGTCACACCATAATAAACCCACGCTTCCGCAAAGCCAGGGTGTGACATTTATAATCACTCTATGGGGAGCTACCCCATCTGTAAGCTCACTAAACTGTCGATACCGAAACTGATGACGTAGAGTTGTTGTGCCTCGAGTCAATATCTATCATCGTTGACCAAGTTGCAAGGTCTACTAGTTCACGCCCGATCCCCCCGGTCACGGTGTGAGGTTTGTCAAACCTAATAGCGCTATCAACTAATAACCCGTTCGCCCCCGATGATTAATTAGTATTGTAAGCAGGGACTTTTCATGATACAGTTTCGTTTAGTTTTGCTAGTTGTGATTTATAAATAATATCCTATTGTATCCCCCCCCCCCCCCGGGGATAGTAGTTTAAAAGTACCCATTCGTATTTCCCCCGGAAATAGTAGTTCAAAAAGTATATTCCCGGAAGATAGCGGTTTGCCCGTGTCCCTCCCTGGGACTCATGCTTTTAGTGTGTGAACTCACCTTGGGTTGCTCGGCAGATGGTTTACTTGGTCAGGTGAGCTGGTCAACCACGTCCTAATATTATTACCAGTACAGGTCAGGTTTGGGTACAAATAAGTCACGTTGTTTACACGTATCTTACACATAGCATGCATATCATACAAGCATTCTATACGTTACTGGGCCTGCCCTAACATATGATCAGTTAAACAGTGGCAGCACATAGTCCAGTTAAACAGTGGCAGATAACACCCAGTCCAAAACATGTTGTCACATAATGTGGCCCAATAGCGGGGTCAAACAGCCCAGTCGAGACCAGGTGGTCTCGACTCGAGACTATGAGGTATCGAGTCGCAACCACAAGATTCCAAGACGCAGCAGCCGCTCTCGAGTTGTACATATTTGAGTCGCAACCTATGGTGTCTCGAGTCGAGATCAGGAGGTCTCTAGTCGAGATCAGGCTGGTCTGGAGTCCCTGAAGTGTAATGGTTGGCCTCGAGTCGCAACCGGGATGAAACAATTGCTGAGTCGAGATCACTGAGGAATCTTTCTAGAACCTTGTACTATCCAATCAAATTACAAGAGCATGTACTACCCAATCAGATTACCCTATCATGTTTCCATTTCCATACAATCACTAAAATGGATCAAATCAACAACTTTTCAAATATTCAACATACATTCAAACAGTTCATCACAAGCAAACATATTTATTCAAAGCAAATCCATATCCATGCTAGCATATCATCCCTAATCAGTACATAATTTATGAATCATCAGCAGCATACATTCTTCGGATGACGAGCATGAATACACATTCTTATATGTCATAACAACCTTGCATATTATCATCAAAGCAATATTAGTCCTACACTAGCTAGCATGGTTCAGCTTATCCTAAACACACTAAGCTATCTGCATCTAAAATGTTCCTCGGTTTGCATCTTTTAAAAAGGAAAACATTGTTAAATTTATAGACAAGTTGCACGTCATCATTCAATCACAATAAGTAAACACTCATCAAGCATTTCATTCACAACCGAAATGTAACCTATTAACCGGAGATTGTATGGTGCAAAAGTGTGCGAGGATGGTTGATGAATCCAAGCTTCCAAGCTTCGTATTCCAGCTGGTTTCTCCAAGAAGGGTGTGGGGTGTTAAGTGAAATTTAGGGTTTTCTAGAGAGAGAGAGGAGAGAATGAGGGAATGTTTTAGGGATTTGTGAGGTGATGATTGTTGTCCCAAAAAAGGTATGTCGGTAGGGTTTTATACCCTTCCTAAAGGCGTTGCACTCTAAAGGGTTTCGAGTGGGCTGGTCGAGATGTTGGGACAGGTCAGTTGGGTGAGCGGCCCACTTGTTTGAGGTTTAACAGGTCTCGACTCGAGACTAGGTGGCCTCGAGTCGGAACCGTGGTTTCAGTTCACCAATACGCATATTTATATATGTATAATAATACACATAATACATCCAAAAAGCCACATAATACATATAGCACGAGATCACACGTTTTCATTTAATATCATATACATAACGGTATTATACAATGAGGTTGTTTGTGAAAACCCGAGGTGTCACATTATCCCCAAGTTTTATGGACTTTCATCCCGAAATTTAAAGCGCAGCCACTGTCAAGCTAGTGTGTACAAGGATGTTTCCGTGGGGTTTCACAATATACTTCTAAAAGCAAGATCCAACAACTACTTACTGTTTTTATCATATCTGGTACTACTTCTTTTGACATGAACATGAGTCCCGTACTTCTTACGCATAATTCGGCTTTTGGGACCAATACAGCTAGCTCTTATCAAACCAAGGGCATTACGCATAATTCGGCTTTAGACGGAAATAAGAATTTCAACCTATACCAAATCCTCCAAAAACAAACAAAAACCACGTTAACCGTTTTTGAATTTACAATTCTGATTCAACTCACAATGTAACACTTCCAAAGATACCAATTACTCAGAGTCCACCTAATTAACACCTTCATACCAAATAAACATATTCGATTAAAACCTGAAATAACTTCTTATATGTCTTCTAAGATGATATACGTGCTTAGCGTTTTAAGATTTGTTAAAAAGTATTAATTCATTTTCAGTTGCAACATTGATTTAATGTGTTGTGGTAATTTGTTTCTTAAGGCAAACTTGTTGATAACTTCAAGGACTAGGTTTGTAATATTATTAATCTGTTGATTTTAATCCATTTACATAAAGCCGTAAATGGCTGCATCATAGTTGTAAATGGCGCAAACGGCCGTAAACGCTATACGGCTGCGTTTACGGCCGTTTACGCCATTTACAACTAAGTCGCAGCCTTTATGGTCGTTTACGCCATTTACAACTAAGCCGCAACCTTTATTCGGCGTAAACAGCCGTAAATGCAGCCTTTATACGGCTGCGGCTTAGTTGCAAACGGCCGTAAACGCAGCCTTTATACGGCTGCGGCTTAGTTGTAAATGGCGTAAACGGCCGCAAACGCAGTCGTATATGACGTTAACCGCTGCGTTTGCAGCCGTTAACAAGTCCGAATTTTTTTATTTTTTATTCGTTCAGCGTATACTAGCCGGAAAACATAATATTATTGTTAAATCCGAGTCGTCGTAACAGGCTAAAAAACATAATTAAAATATTATTATATCCGGTTCGACATCTCCGTCGACGTAACGATCTATATTAATCCTTATAAAATAATAAAAATATTACGACTTCAACGTCGAAGTCGTCGTAACGAGCGTAAACCGCCCTAAATATAATAAAATGTCGAAATATTTTTATTATTTTATAATGATTAATATACGCTCATTACGTCGACGGAGACGTCGAACCGGATATAATAATATTTTAATTATGTTTTTTAGCCAGTTTATTGTTATTTTTTAGTCGATGTCGTCCGTAACTAGCGTACATCCGTAATGCATGTCGAACTCTGCTTATTATTTACTGGTCGGTCTCCTTTGTACAGGTATCTTCACCGGCTCATCTCCTCTTCTATCACCGCTCGAAACAAAAGCCGGGAGTGGTGTACAAGCGGTGATCTCTTTTTCCTTTATTCCCTCCTGTATAAGAGGTCGTGCGATCTCACACACAGGGTTAGCGCAATACTTCGCCACCGCATATCATCGGCAGGAGCGCATATTGTTATATGGCAGCACCTACGTTACTGTGTTAGCCATGTCGTTTGGCTATCACCCGGAGATGGACCAGCATTTACGCCAGTCGATACAGCCGAAGAGGATAGGGATGTTATCGCTATCCGGAATGAAGATTGTCAAAAAGTTCCCACCTGACAACCACAAGCATTTTAAGGTTCCGAACGGGAAGCCCTTCCAGCCGGTGGACTTGCCGGCAGTGTTCGAAACGATATCCTCCAGCCGTGCCGGGGTGCTTCAGTCCGAAATGAGCCAGAGGTGTACATTCCGGACCCACCACAGCCGCGTGGACCAACCGGGGCGCCTCCGTTCCCGCGACATGTTGGGCCCAGTCCTGCCCCATCACACACAGCGTATCAGCAGCTACGTGAGGACGTTGACAAAACTACGTGAGGACGTCGACCATCTACGTGAGGATGTTGGCTGGCTGAAGCATGTGATGGGTTGGGTAGTTGAGGAGTTGCAGGAGCGTCGACAGCGTGATGGGTTACTTCCAGGACCCTACATTCCACCTGCAGCATGGCATCAACATTATCAGTAGCAGCAGCATAAGCAGCAGCAGAAGCAGGATGATCCGCTGCCATAGTATTTTATCTTCTTCGATGTATTTAGTACTTAGTTATATTATATCTTTTGTTATGTATGTACAAAGTTATGCTGTATGTATCAAACTTAGACAAATATATCATATTAAGTCGTATTGAAACATTATTGTATTTCAATTTAATTTAAACGGTATAGTATGGAAACGGTGTAATATATTCAAACTGTACCCGGGTGTTTCAAAATAATTAACTTTATAAAAATTTAAAACTGCTATGATATTTTAATTTAAACGTTATAGTATGGAAACACGGTAGAATATATTTGAACCGTACCCGAGTAATTTAATAAAATTAACGGTATAAAAATCTTGAACGGTATAATATTCGAACCACACCGAGACTTGGTATAATAATTTAATTTGAACGGAATCGTATTGAAATGGTATAGTATTCGAACCGCACCGAGACTCGGTATATCTTCACCGGCTCATCTCCTCTTCTATCACCGCTCGAAACAAAAGCCGAGAGTGGTGTACAAGCGATGGTCACTTTTTCCTTTATTGCCTCATGTACAAGAGGTCATGCGCTCTCGCACACGGGTTAGCGCAATACTTCGCCTCTGCATATCATCGGCAGGAGCGCAGATTGTTATATGGTAGCGCCTACGTTACTGTGTTAGCCATGTCATTTGGCTATCACCCGGAGATGGGCCAGCTTTTACGCCAGCCGATACAGCCGAAGAGGATAGGGATGTTATCGCTATCCGGAATGAAGATTGTCAAAAAGTTCCCACCTGACAAGCACAAGCGTTTTAAGGGTCCGAATGGGCAGCCCTTCCAGCCGGTGGACCTGCCAGCAGTGTTCGAAACGATATCCTCCAGCCGTGCCGGGGCGCTTCAGTCCGAAATGAGCCAGAGGTGTACATTCTGGACCCACCACAGCCGCGTGGACCACCCAGGGCGCCACAGTTGCCGCGACATGTTGGGCCCGGTCCTGCCCCATCACACACGGCATATCAACAGCTACGTGAGGACGTTGACCAACTACGTGAGGACGTCGACCATTTACGTGAGGACGTTGGCTGGCTGAAGCATGTGATGGGTTGGGTAGCTAAGGAGTTGCAGGAGCGACGACAGCGTCATGGGTTACTTCCACGATCCTACATTCCACCTGCAGCATGGCATCAACATTATCAGCAGCAGCAACAGCATAAGCAGTAGCAGAAGCAGGATGATCCGCTGCCATAGTATTTTATCTTCTTGGATGTATTAGTACTTAGTTATATTATATCTTTTGTTATGTAAGTACAAACTTATGTTGTATGATCAAACTTAGACAAATATATCATATTAAGTCGTATTGAAACATTATAGTATTTTAATTTAATTTAAACGGTATAGTATGGAAACAGTGTAATATATTCAAACTGTACCCGGGTATTTCAAAATAATTAACATTATAAAAATTTAAAACTGCTATGATAGTTTAATTTAAACGTTATAGTATGGAAACACGATAGAATATTTGAACCGTACCCGAGTAATTTAATAAAATTAACGGTATAAAAATCTTGAACGGTATAATATTCGAACCGCACCGAGACTTGGTATAATATTTTAATTTAAATGGAATTGTATTAAATGGTATAATTTATTCGAACCGTACCCGGATATTTCAAAATATTTAACCGTTTTATTTTAAACTGTATAGTATGGAAACAGTATAATATATTCTAATCGTACACAATTATATATTTAAACATTTATAGCATTCGAACCGCACTAGACGTGGTATAGTAATTTAATTTAAACATAACAATATAATATATTCGAACCGTATATAAGGTTTTCTAAAAAATTTAACTGTATATAATATTAATGGTATAACATTATAAATTATATATTTTAAGCGATATAACCTTGGAACCGGGTGTGTATTTATACCACAAATACATCAAAATAACTAAACAAAATGCTGATTGGTTATATACGCTGCGTATAGCTCTATACGCAGCGTATATAAACCCTGGTTATTTGTGCCAATGATTGTTGGGCAGGTCCTAAAATCTATGCCATTTATACGCTGCGTATAGCTTTATACGCAGCGTATAGGTGTAACCCTATATGCTGCGTATAGAGCTATACGGAGCGTATATAAACCCTAAGTGTGCAAATAGGTAGCCTTGGTGTGTGAATAGTCTAAGCCTTACAACATATACGAACTGTACAATGTTATAGGTGGTCTTGTCTTGGTCTCGAGTTTCAATAAAATTTCGGGATGTTACAACATATGGGTTCAAGACACTCCTTAAAAGGTGAAAGTTCCATATCTATTTGCTCTTGAAGTTTCCAAGGAGTGTAAAGTTACAGATAGCATCTCGGTTAGGTGGAAATGGAAGAAGGCAATCCTAAATGGCTTGGAAAAGGTAGAGATTGGGCGATGTGAAGAGTTGGAGAAGACCGGCGCACTATTAGAAAGAAAAGTTGTGTGGAGATGGGGTCAGCTGAAGGTCCGTTCTTGGTTAAGGATTGAAGATGGGAGATTGAATTAAAAATGGTCTCAAATTTGTGACATGATATAGGTAAACAGGGTTCCAAAGAAGATAACTTTTTGGTGTGGAGGGCTTTGCAAAATCGGCTTCCTTCTAAGTTTGAGCTCTTGAAAAGAGGGATGGTTCTGGAGGTTCATTGTACAGACTGTGACGAGTTTACAGAACTTTGGACCATATCTTGATAAATTGCAGGTTGGCTGGAATCATTTGGTCTAAAGTAAACCAATGGGGCAAGGTAGGTATATTCATTTCAGGGACTTTTAAAGAGACTCTAGCAGTGCCGTCGGATCTCCCTTAGCAGGCTGCCATCAAGAAAGTCATTCGGCTAGTGTAAATGACTACTCTTGGTTTCTATTGTTGGTTCAAAATGCTATAACTTTCTCGGGGAGAATAAGGTCTTGGGAGGAGGTGTAAGATAACTTTAAGTCCAACTTGCTTCTCTAGCTCAAACATACGGCTAGAATGAAAAGTTTATATCGGCACATGTAGAATAATTTCAATTTGTAATCTTGTTTTATCTAGCTTCTTGCTAACTTTGGATAAAATTTTGTTTTTCCAAAAAAAGAAAATTAATATGCTAGTCAATTGAACTCAAGAGATTGAAATTAGAAACCAGAACAACCCAATGGGTTGAAGGTTTGGCGATTGATTTTAACTTGTTAAAATAACTGAAAAATTAAAGAATATTGGATTTTAATAATCCAAACTATTCGTCGTTGGCCGCCAACAGTCCCAACTTCAAAAATAACCACTGTGTTGGACCGGTTTTGACTCCTACCAACAAACTTTGAAATCTCAGACTTCTCAATCTCAACCATTTTGAAAACTTTATCAACTTTTTCTAAAATCACATTCTGAATCAGGAATACAACATCTAAGAACAATTTGTCCGATCCAATCATGGTATAAACCAATCCTTTTGAATCATCATTCAAATTTTTCTCGGATTTTGTGTTTTTCAGATATCCATAATGAAGATTTCCTTCATCTTCATCCTGTGATTCAGATTTACCTGTATCAACTGACTCTTCTTTCAACACACTTTCAACGACTTTACCTACCACCTCTGAATCATGAGACTCATCAGATTTGGAATAGGTTATGTCAATGTTGTCTGGCAATTGGTCTACCATGTTGAAAGCTTTTTCGACCTTTTCCTCATCATAAAATGCAAATTTTCCCGGTGGTGGAACTTGATGAAACTCTGAACCAATACCTTTCTTGTTCTGCTCAGACTCACCCTCACCCGGTTTTATATTGAAAATTCGTTCAAGCACATATGACGACACGTGATAACTCTTTAATTTGTTGTTATCCTGTTCTAAATCAGCAATCTGTCGCTTTAGTTTAGCAACATCCTCAATATAGGAATTAACAACATCTTGTTTTATAGAATACATTCGTTTAAGTTCTTTGGTTGTTTCAGACATATAATTCATTCTTGATTGAGCATATTTCATTTCGTCTTTTACTTTATCATATGACTCTTTTGTAATTTGATATGATAATTTCATTGAGTCATATTCCTTTTTCATTTCTTGACAAGCAATTTCTTTTTGTTCACATTCATTTGTCATTTTCAAAACATTCTCTTTCAAAACTTCATTTTCCTTTTCTCATTTGTTACATTTTTCTGAAAGTTTCTCATCATTTTCTTTAAAAACTTTTTCTTTTTCTAGCATTTCTTTGCATTTTTCTTTGAAAATCTTTTCAATTTTTGTGAACTCAAGATCTCTTGTTCTAAATTGCTCATCTTTTTCAGTACAAGTTCTGCACGGTTCCATGCATTTCTTGCACTGTTCAACCGTTTTTAAGATTTCAGAATCAGAATTTACCTCAGTGATTGGCACTTCGGTGTTTTCAGCAACCTCTGTCTGCTCATCAACATTCTGCTTTTCTTCAACACCGACTTCATCGCCAACATTATCAACTTCCTCATTCTCATTCTTTTCTTCTTTTTCAATCTGCTGTTCTTCAGTAACAGCTTTCTCAACCTCTTCATTCACAACAACTTCTTCACTTTTGATTTCCTTCACAGCTTCAACTTCAATAGTTTCTGCTTTAACCTCTTCAGCATCTTTCTTCAGATTGTTCACCATTTCTTCAACATTCTTCTTCATTCTCTCCTCATCCCTTTTTCTCAGACAAGATAACATAGCATATCTGATTTCCTTTTCATATCTCTTAACGTATGTGTCATCTTTCAATACATTTCTATAGTATTCATCTCTCAACGGGACTTTGAGAAGAACATCATCGAAGATTATGTCTTTCTTGGGAACAACCGGTTCTCCTTCTCTGTTATAATAACATTCTCTCTTTTTATCCCATCTTTTGCTACCGACAGCCATCTCATACTCCTCCTGCATGTCATCCATTCTGTTGTAGACCACGTTTCTTTCTCTGTAGGTCTTCTCACTCAAGATCTCTTCTCGAGTTTTTTCTTTGATCTCAACTTTTTCTTCATGGACTTCAGTAGTGTCTTTGTCTCTGTTTTCATCTTGAATCTTAGAAACAAAAACATAATGCTTATTTAATTCTTCCTGTTTGGCTTTAGCTTTGAACTGTTCATCAACAATGTCATCTATTGGAAGAACCTCACTCCAATCATATCCTTCATCCTCGTAAATTACAGCATAAGCTCTTGATTTTTCTTTTGGTTTATCTTCAATCAACTTTGGTTCTTCTCTGCTTCGATGGTAAATTGCCTTTCGATAATAATCATCGTTGAAAGGACGTTCACTTCCTTCACCAACTTCAGAGTTTCTGCATTCTCTTTTGAAATGACCCTTTTGCTTGCATTTGAAGCAGGTCACTTTGGATTTGTCGAATCCAAGCTTTGTTGATGCACCTCCAAGAGATTGTTTTCCGGTAATCTCCATATACCTTTGAGCTCTGCGAATACAACTAGCTAAACACCAACGGATTTCAATGAGCTCCATCTCTTCCGGATCAATCTGGTCGTAATCTTCTTTGGTCAATTCGGAATTTCCAATTTTGCCAGCTACAAGACCTTCATATGACTCCAGAACAGATGCAAGGAAACTCATTTGCTGCTTCGCTGCATTTATGCTCATTGCAGGAGAATTCTTCAATTTAAGAGCAATGTTGCATAGAATTTCTTCAGATTCATCAGAATTTGTCTTTGAAGATGAATGATATCCAGAATGATGACTTGTTGAGGTTGTTGGTGGTTCTTTCATCTTTTCACCACTAAATGCTGTTTTTGGTGAACCAACTCCTTTATCAGAAAGCACACTGCCTTTGTAGTACAAGCCAACGTTCTGTTGATGTGAAGAATCAGTCATCTTGTTTTGCTTTTGTAGCTCCAGATCATGACTTTCAATCTTTTCAAACAAAGCATCAAGAGTAATTGTATCATACAAAGCATCATTTTTCAAAATAAAAACAAACGTTTGCCACTGATCAGCTCGTGGTAACGCTTCAATCACTTTATCTATCAATTCCTCTCTTGTTTTAGTTATCGTTAATCTTTCCAATTCAATTTTAAGATGACAGAATCTCTCAATCATTTGCCTCACCGACTCTCCTTTTATGTTATCAAACAGATCAAATTCTTTCTTTAATAAAGCGATTTTGTTCTTTTTAATCTGTTTACCCCCTTCAGCTTTAACACGTAAAGCTTCCCAGACAGACTTAGATGACCCATCATGAGTTAGTAAAGCAAAAATATCATTTCTGATTGCTGACTGGATCAATGCTATCATTCTCTGTTCAGCTCCGTATTCAGCTTTATCTTCTCCGGAAAACTTCTTGAATACTAGATCTTCGCCTTTCTCGTCTTTTGGTTTTTCATAACCATACTCCAAACAGAACCAGCTTTCATGAGCATACGCTTTCGCCCAATTTATGAAACGTTCTTTCCACCAGGTATAATCCTCAATGCTATCAAGAGTTGGTGGCTTTGAATGAGTTCCGTAAAAGTTATCATTCTTGATGTTCTCATTTAACACCTTAGAAATGGTTTTCGGTGTAATATTTGTAGCCTCAAATGATTCGGTTGCGAACGCGTTGTAAAACGTATTGAAAAATTCTTCAGCCATGATGTAAACATGTCAACAACAAACAAACACACAATCAGTTTTAAACTTTTATCAATTATCTGAAAGAAACTGGTACTCGAACTGATGATTTTCTGTGTGGACTGAACGTTGACCAACTGTACGGACTGATATGACCCGGAATGAATTCAATTGACCTGACCCTTTGAAATCTTTGAACTCCGAACCATATGAACTGGACAATTATCACGCAACTTGACTGACAAAACAACTAATCGAAACGTGCAAACCGACTAAACTCCAAACCTTAACCTTGACAATGAATCGTCCATTTTGAATTGACCAAAACACTTTAAGATACCAAAACTTTGATTGGGCCTCAATATCCACTAAGACGACAAAAACAATTTTGAACACATGGGCTGCTCTTCAATCGATTTGGGAATATAACAAACAAAACTCGAACTTGTGTAAATGGCAGACAACTTTGATTACCACTCAAAAATCATTGGACCTCAAAATATCCTTATGTAGAAATCGAGAAATGTGTCAGACAACCTTTTGATATATACAATGAACCGACAAGTTTAATTCTTCATAACAATTCGATTGGACCTCAATTTAGAGCTAGCCAACAACTAATATATGATCACTTGAAACAAGACTCATCACATGCAAGCTGACACTATATCTCAAGATTCTGCAAAAACAATTCACGTGAACAACTGAACCGTTCGATAATCTCAACACAACACACAACTCAGACCACTTTCTTTTGATTATAAATGGCCGACAAGCAAATCAGATTTCAACTGCGATACCCCTTGATATGATGTCACAAAAGCGAACCACACAAGCGAATCTCACGAGCGAACCTACTGTTAATGTGACAAATGAGCGGACCTCAACTATCCTATGAGCGGACCTGACAAAATGTTCGAATAAGCGGACCTGATTGTTACTATAAGCGGACCTCTTAAAATGTTCAAATAAGCGGACCAGAAAGATGTGTTGTTCAAGCGAACCAGACGAGCGAACCAGCAACCAAAACTGCCATTTTGAGCGAACCAGAATTACTTGTACGTTGGAGCGAACCAGAAACGCGAACCTGCAATTTTGACAGCGAAATCGAACTGAAAATCTTCGATTACTCCTAAACGGCTAGGAATTTTGATCTGAAACTTGGTAGGGTTATAGATCAGGTGTATACGCACAACATATCAAAAAATCAGACGATTTGGACCGTAAAATCCCGTTCAATTTGACTAAAAACAGTGAAAAACGTGAAAATATGAAAAATATGAAGAAGTAGATGAAATTCGGATCTGAATCTGATGAAATCACGATCGGAAATGTGTGTTGGATCAGTGCAATCGAGCTCCTGCTCTGATACCACTTGTTGGACCGGTTTTGACTCCGAAACGATTGCGAAACGAACGTGAAACGTGCGGAATCCGTACACGAACGCGACCTAAACACACATGACGTAATATAAACTGTGATTCTTTGATAGATTTGATAGTATACAAGAACCTGAATCACGTGGACAAGCTTTCTCTCTCTAGAATCTCTCTCTAGATCTCTAGCTCTCCAAATGCTCTAAATGGCAAAAGTCCTTAAACTAAACATAACCTCCCTATTTATAGGCCTTGACTATTAATGAGATTTCTCATTAATTACAATTATGCCACCTTGCCTTTTTCCTAAATATTGCATCATAACGACTCGTTTTCTTATGTTTCTTGCTACGACTCGGATTGACGAAGGCTATAGACATAAATGCACTAACACACTGCTAGTCCCAACTATTAACATATAGGCCTCCAATGGACCCTGACAAACAGAACCTTAACGCCGTTAGTCTCCGGTCGCTGGAAAAACGTTTTTGGCCGGAAAACTCAACATTTTCGTCCCAAACCTCTTTGTAGCCTTATTAAAGATCTTTAGCCGGAAAACTCCATTTTTCGCCGGAAAAGCTTCTTTATGGCCGGAAAACTCAACTTTTTGGCCGGAAAACTTAACATTCTCGTCCTAAACCTATTTGAAGCCTTAAATCGAACCTTACAAACTTTTTTCTTGCAAAAAACGGTTTTCCGACGACCGTAGACTAACAGCGTTTGGGTTCTGTTAGTCAGGGTCCATTGGTGGCCAATATGTCAATAGTTGGGACTGCCAGTGGTTATTTTTTAAGTTGGGACTATTGACGGCCAACGACGAATAGTTGGGATTATTAAAATCCAATATTCCAAAAATTAATATGCTAGTCACTTGACTATATATTTTTTTCTAAAACGTCAGATTTCAACCCAAGACACATTTTTGTGATAGCTCATTTTGACCCAAATCAAATTGTCACTTTTTCATACTTCTTGTTTTTATCCAAAGTTATTTCGCTTAAAACAAATTTTGATCAGACCCATTCTTTACCCGAATCATTTTTTACATCTCGTCTAACCTGTCGGGTTGGCCTTTGCTAAAAAATAGTAATATGTGATTTTCCTGAGTGAATTATGTATAATTGCTTGACATTTGTGCATTAGTGTTATGAATCTTGATTGTCTTCAAAACACGTTTAAATTGTATTAAGAGGGGGCATAGTGATGAATATGTTTAAAGTTACATGTAAGGTTATTAGAGCATCTCTAATGCTAAGATGGGTTTGATTTTCAGACCTGTTATCTCAGCACGCCATAACATTTACCTAAAAAACTTTGTTTTTCCTCAAATGCTAACCCAACCCAAACATTCACATCACCATCTACCTCATCACCTATTTTTTCTCTCTATATCTAATTTAGTTATTTCATAATATAATACTTTTAGTATTTCACTTTGAAGGGGTATGGTCCCAGATCTCGCACCAGCATGGCTGCGAGTGACCATTACCTTTGTGAAAAACCCCCACCAGCAAGAACTTATCTGTGTCCGTGCGGGCACACGCGAACACATCGGTCGAATCCAATCGGTCAAGAGATGAGAATATTACCTTGTGTATGAAAATGGGTGTACACATAGCGATGCGGCCTGGCACCGCATCCTATGAACATTTTCGTCACGACAAGGGATCAGGACAACAGTAACAGTCACCACAAGTGGCGATGCAGCCTGGCACCACATCCCGCAGTCTTCGCCAGAGTGAGAACACGGAAACAACAGCAGTTACCGCAGGAAGCGATGCGGCGCAACATCGCATCCTGCCCACGAGGCAAGTGGGACTGACACCACAGAGCAAGTGGCACCAATGACAGTCGCCTTTTAGCCCATACGTAAGCAACAGACTGACACTGCAGTAGGATGTGGCTTCACCTCCACAACCGACAAGCCTGACACACCTGTATAACGGCAGCACGTCGTCATTCTGACCACTCAACTACACTCCTTCACTCCTAGGCTATAAATACCCATCCCAAACCAGGTTTGAGGTATCTCTTCACAACTCTGTCACTACTACCACTATCATACACTTTGCTTCTCAATCAAATTACTGATTCTCACACCGGAGAGTGGTAACAAGGAGCACCCCCCCACTCCTTCCTCCTTGTTACGAGTCACGGTGTGTTTTCCTTGTGCAGGAGACAACCCAGCTGACGGTCCAGCCACCGATCCTCGGAAAGAAGGGATTAACCCTACTTGACGAGACCAGTGAATTAACCTCCCTTGGTTAACCACTGTTTCATCATTCGCGCCCACCGCTACTCTTAGCACTTTTTTCACATCTCTTTCTTTCTTGAGATCATGTCTGATCGTCCAAACAATGCTACCGGGAAAGTCTAAACCCCGCAAACCCAGGGCCTACGGGAACTGCCCCCCCCCCCAGCCCAAGACGTTGGCCACATCGGCACATCCACACAAGCCCCCCCCCCCACATTTGCACCAGTTGTTTCACAGTATGCTTCTATGATACCTCCAGGCATGGATCTCCATGCCTGGTATTTCCAACAACAAACTATGATGGCCGCAACATACAATAAAGCTTGCGCTAAAGCGCCAATTGCTGGCGGCCCACCCCCGCATCACATACACCTGCGGGTCGTATCTTGCAATACGACGGCAGGGTCCCCACACACCCAGCCTCTCGCAGTAGGCACGAAGACCGGGGTTCCTCTTACTGCGACGTCCGCACACTTGATGAGGACGATTCCTCATACGGGTCCCGCCGCAGGGGCCCTATACATAGCCGCCTAGGCCCTCATGGCGAAACTAGGCGGCAGTCTACAGCCCACCACGGCTCCGGCATACATAGCCATCTGGGACCACAATCCCACAATGAATGGTATGGTCGTACCGATCCGGACAACCATACATATTGCGGGGAATCCCACACAACTAACAGCCGACCATGAGGACACAATTACATTCCTCCCAAAAATCCGCGGCCCAAAACTCCAAATTTGTGCCGGAAATTGCCCACGCCGATGTCACGACGACTAAATTCCCACTAACAATTGGGAAGTACATTGGTTCGTCCGACCCGGACGACCACATGAACATTTTCACCTGCGCGGGGTGCAATGGCAAGTGGGACGAGTCCATTTGGTGTCATTTTTCCCCCAGACCCTTACTGGTCTAGCGAGGGCCTGGTTCGATTCTTTGCCAGTGGGATCACTGGCTTCATTTGAAGACCTGCAAGCAAGATTCCTTGCACATTTCAGCCAGCAGCGACGTCACAAATGAGATTCCATGGACGTCATGAACATCTGGCGCAGAGACAACGAAACTCTGGAGTCGTTTGTCGTCCGTTAAAATAAAGAGTGCCTCGAGATCAGCGGAGTAGCAGATCAAATGGCACGCAACCATTTCATTCAGGCCGTCAAGGACGATGAAATGGTTATGACCATCTCAGGCAAGGAGGGCTTGCCAGAAAGGTGGGACGACGTCATGGCCGCGGTCAAGACGTACGCCCAAACTCAGCGGTCTCTCAAACCGCACACAGCCAAGGCACAGCCCCAAGCGGAAGGTCAATCATCCCGCCAAGACTCCAAGCGCAATAACAAGCGCAATCGGGACACATGGAATCGTGGTAACGATTCCAAATCATACCTCCCTCGCAGCCACCAGCCCGACGTAAGGGTAACGATCAATGCCCAGCGTGAGAATCGGGCATACAAGAAAGAATCTCGGGACCGTAGTTGGACCGAGATCAACCAGTCACCAAGTGACGTCCTCCTCACGGACGCACAATTCTTGCGACCGGCCCAACTAATGAAGTCCAAAAAGAACCAGGATCTCACGCTTTACTGTGAGTATCACAAGGACTCGGGCTACACAACCAATAACTGTATTAGTCTCCGGCTGGAGATTGAGCGAGCCCTGAAGGAGGGGAAACTGCAACATTTGTTGCTAGCTGCGCAAAAGTAAACCAAGCGCATCACCCCCCCCCCCCCCACAACGAGGGCACCTCCACGGGTAAAAGGACCATGTATGTGGCCTCAACCCACATGATCAATGGAGGATGCGGAAAGCCGCGCAAGGCGGCAAGAATACCGGACAATGACTGGAAAGACGAACAAGTAGTCTTTCCAAAAGTCCGAGGCGGACCGCGCGATAGGCGCGCCGTCGGTATTACAGGCTACCTGGCTCATTACTGTACGGAGCGATTATTCATCGACCGGAGCAGTACTTCCGACATTATATATGAGCAATGCTTCAACCAATTCGATCAGGAAGACAAGGATCGGTTGCAGCCGGTAGATTACCCCTTGGCCGGATTCGCGGGGGAAACTGTATTCCCCCTGTGCCAAATTACTTTCCCTGTGCGCCTCACCAACGGAAGGCACACACGAGTAGATGAGGTAAACTTCATGGTTTTACCCCACACCTCCAGATACGACGTACTTCTCGGGCGAGAATTCCAAAGCGATTTCAACAAGATTACATCTGTCCCCCACTCTGCCATCGGTTTCCCAACCGAGACGGGGGTCACGATAATCTATGCCCGCAGAGAGGTTATGACCACGGACGAGCTGCGTCCGACCAAGATGGCGAGGCTCACCCCCAACACCC